>CABFWB010001245.1:130225-154645 GCA_902151455.1 Timema bartmani
AATAATAATAATAATAATAATAATAATAATAATAATAATAATAATAATAATAATATATCATCGGGTCTGATTTTTTCCCGGAAGTCATAAAAGTATATGCCCTCATTGCATTCTACTCTCCTTCTACTCAACAGAGTGTACATAAAGTACGTGTACTGCCTTTAGCATCACTCCTCAGCTTTTTGAACACATTTATAATCTCTAAAAATAACTTACAGTCCTTTCGGATAAATTCAACATAATAAAACGGTACGGTAATCAAATTTGTATAAGTAAACATATAATTACAGAAACCCTCCTTTATGAGGATCTGTGAATTTAAAACCACCAACTAAACTAAAATATGATTTATCTTTGGATTTACAATTAAAATTTATTTTGTAATCAATTTTTGAATTTGTTGATCGAGTTATACAGAAAAACAATACATTTTACATTCAATGGGAGAATTCATCAATGATTGCACGATTTAAGACAATGCCTTTGAAAAACATCAATTTTATTTTATTTAATTCGTATGATCAATAGCCTAAGGCCTACAGGTAAAAATCTACATGAAATTAAAAAAACATCATCATAATTAGTTAAGTGGTTCTAGAAATCATAGGCAGCAAATATATAGACCTAGGTAGTTGAGATAAAGCAAAATATTATAAATGGATTCATCACAGTTGTAGGAATAATAAGGGTCATATTTGACCAAATGTGAGCCTGAATTAGTGGAGAAACTTAATGGGGAAAACAAGGTGATCAAACTCATAGAAAAACATCCTTCTGTATACCTGGCTGAGACTCGAACCTTAACCCCCAAGTCACAGGAACACTATTCTATTAAGACTGAGGATGGTTTTTCCAAAATGGTTTACCATTATTTCTTCATTCAAATGTGAGTACATTTCATCTAAAACTATTCCGTCCTCGTCTATATTCAATTTGTGTAATAAGTTAGTATGCTTATAGCCCCAATGACTACTAGGAGGTAATGAAATAAAACCTAATAATCAAGAGTATTTGTCGTCATAACAGTTTATTGTTTGTTGTGTTACGGTCTACTTAGTAGTCTTTAGATCCTAATATCGATAACTTGATGGTTTTTAGATGGAATATTTTGAAAAAAAGGATTTTTTATTTTTCAAAAAATAGTAAATAACTCTTTTTGATCTAATTTTTATGTCGTTCGTTAAATTCAGTTAAGATATGCTGCTTATTTTTACTACCTGTCCAAGCTATTCATACTTCTACACTATTGCGGTAGGGAGTCTATAAATAAGAAGAAATATTCCCGCTTTTGTGTGGAGGAGAGTGAAAAACCGTAAAGTAAAAAAAAAATCTCAACACACACTACAGGGATTCAAGCCCTGAACTACAGACTTGACAAGATTTACGTTGAGTCTGTGTGACCACCAATTCTGAAAGGGTCGAAAAAACATCCACGCCAAATAACAAACAAATGCAAATTTTAGTTCTAAAGTAAAGTATAGAATTTGTTTTTTACGATCTTGTTAACAACCAAGAGAAAAATATGGAGTAAGTATCCTTTGTGAGAGAAAATTGAAAAGTAAAGAACATAAAATGTATTTAATATTGTTTTCTACTTGGGAGGATAAAACTTTGTAACGAGGAACTAGAAACCTTGTAAGAAAAAAAAAACATTGGAAGGAACCAAATTTCCAAATCAATCACAACATGAAAAAAAAAGTTTTTTCTTTTAAAATAGGTTTGTGAAACCCTCTGTATGTTTTTCCTTTTTTTCTCTCTCTCTTTTCTGCTGCTATATATCGTATATCATTCACTACCGTAAAGAAAAATCAATCCGAACATTCCTTTGGGTATTTCCGTTTGGTTTGATTTTACTGAACTGTGTTTGCAGCCATTCAGTCGCATCACACTGGCTCTCCCTGTTGGGGGTTAGGGGGGAATGAAGGTGGGTTAACTCCGTCTTTCTAGAAACAAGCTGAAAACCTGGAAGGAATGAAGAAGGATTCGTGTAGAAAGGAGCAGAGAGACATAAGACATCAAAATTGGGTGCCTTTTCCCAGTTTCCGAGTTTAAATCATTTTGAGACACTTCGTTGACATTCATACATGTTTAGTTCTTTATGCAAGCAAGAAGAGCCTCTCTCAACATTTTGTGATGTGCGTTAATGCAGCACAGAGCAAAAAAAAAGTTATTCGTATAAATTGGTGTTTGACTCGGTTGAGTTGACACTTTCAGTTGGTAGTGTGTTTTCTATTTGAGTTAAGGGTCTTGGTTTCTTTTCCCCGACATTGTCAAAAAATATATTATTAGTTAATTTGGGTTTTTCCTCCTTCCACATTGATATATTAACGGCCGGGGATTGAGTGATGTGTTTGAAATGGAATCAATTTAGGTTAAATCTTATGTTGATACACAATCAGATGGTTGAGTAAGTGCAGAAAAATAATAATGTCAAATACAATGAAATTATTTTTTATTTAGGACCTTAACGAAAGTTACATAAAATATTACATCATATAATCCCGATGTACTTTAACATCTCAAGGTCTACGAGTAAACAATTTAAAATTTAACATAAAAATATATTAAATTTGACATAATGTTTTATATTAAAGTTTTGTTGGCGTATTTATGGAAGTTACCAGTATTTAATTTTATTTTTCGCAACTCTTATTTGAGGAATAATATAACTTGGTTATCGCTGACGGATAAGTCACGGCTCTAATCCCTAACAGACATATTAAATATCATTTCACATAATATTTGATGTTAACTATGGTTTTATCATCCTCACTTTGCGCTAATGAGGATTCACTTCCTCTAAGTTATCCTCCTCACCCCTACTTCTTATGTTTAGACGTTAGTTACACTTTGTTGAACGAATCACGTAATTATTTGCGGAAGAATACTTGGTTTAATTATTACAATACCTATATTTCTATACGTATCAAATAGAGACTCAAACTATTCAATACAAATGAAAATAATAATATAGGTGATTTTTAAATAATTTAACTACTGTTTTCCTATCATTTACATGCGTTTGGTGAAGGCTAGCGCATCTCGCCAACATTTTTACTTTCCTAATGATGGCGTGAGCACCAAAACTAGTCTAAATGTGTCCAGCAGATAGTTATCTACTATCCAATTAAGTATAAAAGCATCCAAAATTATGGATAATAAATAAACATGCCATAAGATATGTTTTCTCAAACAAAATATTAAAATGAATCTAATTTTTATAAACTCGCCTATATCAATTTTATTCAATTCGAATAGATTGAAAATGACACCTGGACACTGTAAATGTGCCAATGCTCTACAACTGAGATATCAAAGGCCTATCACATGCTCAGGGTCGTTCTTCACTCATAGTTTAAGGTCAAGTCTGTAATGGAAGTGTGGATATCATAGTTTACTAAGAGTTATCATTGACTCAAGAATTATCCTGAGCGTGGGATGATTCCTGGATAGCTCAGTGGGAAGAACATAGGGTCCTGGTTTGGATCCCGTGCACATGCATAATTTACCAATTTATTGGAAAATGATTAAAACAAGGAATATTTCCGTTATTATAATCATTCATACCCCGATATCGCTTCTCTAATATAGGCCTACTTAAATGTATAGAGTTTATTTCTTCCAATTTTACTATAGTTTCAAGGAAATTCCTATATAATACCTTAATTGTATACATTGTTTTGGATTTGTGCCTCAAATTTTCACCATTCGCATGTGTAAACTTATTTACTATATTTTCCACGTATATTTCTCCACAAATGCAACAGAGTTTGTTATAATATATTTACCAAATTATTATCTTAGCCTATCACTCATTTTTGCTGTTCGATGTGGAATAAATATTTGTGATGCAACAAAATTTAGCTATCAAAACCTTAATGTTTTTTTGGTTTTTTTTAACATATTAAATTAAGTGTTATATATAGGTGGGAAAATCTATGTCTGCCTTTCACAAGTTTTTTTGATATCACTGCTTCTTGCAAACCGTTTGGGTTGTATGCCTATGTACTAATTACATTATGTGTTAGGGATTATAAAGGTTGAATTAAGAGGAATTTGACCCGCATTTGTGTGGAAAGCCATTCAGGAAATATCACCCTCAGTACACCTGATAGAGATTCGAACCTCAATCTTGGCAGTTCTAGTCTAATGTAAGAGTGACGTCTTAGACCCTGTGGCCCTCCGAAATGAACTTTTGACAATTGATCAGGTAAATTTGTATACAGATTCAATTTAAATAAAAACCAAACATTCTTACAGAAGACAAATTTACTTACGTTTCACTATACCACACATTAGGCATGTGACTGAGAAAGTTCATTATTTGTTTGATTTTGTTTTAGGTTTCGTGCTCATAAAATAACAATAGATCCGTAATTCAATCTATGATTACCTTGTATCCATAAGCCTATAATATTAAACTGATATTGAAAAATATTTTCCACAGTTTTTAGTACTGGGTACTGGGGCTGGGTAAAAAATTTCTCTTTTGTTTGTTGTTGGTAAAACTGCAAACATAAAAATGTATAATTTTTAGCCTATTTTGATTTTTTTGTAATATTATTTTGAAATCAACGATAGTTTAAAAACATCATCAACATCAAAAAACCAACAGCCCCTGAAGTTTTGATTTCATCGTAGTTTTGATTCATTATTATTGAAATTATTCAAAATTATCTATCTTATATAGACCATATATATAATAATTAATAAAATAAAGAGTTTGTGTATATGTCTGTTTTTCATGAGGGTTGCGCAATACCTACCGCACGTAGAGGTCTGAAATTTTAAAAATATCATCCAATAGCCCCTGTACACGAACATGTGCACCTCGAAGAAATAATCTTAACATTTGGATCTGATTTATAAATTTAATTAAAAACTTGGTTGGAAGAAATAAAAATTAGAACAATTATTTTGGTGTGAAGCAAAAAAAAGCGTTCCCAGGGGCACCACGTACACTGCCGTTTTCTTCTGTAAGTTTATTACCTTAGAGAATAAAAGAGTGATGTTTTTTGAGAGTTCTTACCGACAAGAAATGTTGTAACCTCAATGTTGAATTAATACAGAATTCAGGTGTAAAGACTTGAAATTTATTTATGTTACATGTTTTAATTATGACATGATTTGAGCTAAGACTGGTGTGAACTAGGTCCGTTTCTGACCTTAATATATTTTCTTGCTGTTGTACGAAAAGGCCTAGCTGTCTAATCAATTTTTTTATTTTGAGAGAAGTAAGTGTATGTAATTTTATTTATTACAAATAGTATATTGCTTGTACGAAATTAAATTATTTTGATCATAGCTGCCCTCGTGGTGTAGTGGTCAGTGAACCTGGTTACAAGTCTAGGGATCCTGGGTTCAATTCTCGACTGCTACCACACGTATTTTTCCCTTAAGGGGAATCATTCCAACGGTTACCAATGTTTTGTTAATTAGGCTTAGGTGAGGTTAGGACTCACACAGGGTCCACAAAGGGTACGACGTGTAGAGAACCTCTTATGGTGTACCCTGGACAACGTTCTGTGCCAACAGAGCACATAAGGCACCCGAACCTGTATGTCACAATCCTCCCGGTAAGTAATGACCAGCGATAAAAAAAGATCGTAAATAATAAATGATAAAGGGTTATTAAATATTAAACTATAGCTCCACTCTGAGATGTATGGAAAAATACGATTATTTAAAAATAATTCATTTTTAATTATGACGTCAATGGATTGAAGTATAATTTGATTAATTACTTCGTTGATGTGCTCATTTCTATAATGATTGATCGTTTATAAATGATTGTGTAAGCTGGAATGAGTTTTATTTTTCAACTGGCCCTTTTTTTTTTAGTAAAAATATGCACGTACGAAGAGTTATTTAACATAAGCTACAAAATAATTTATTTCTGAATTTAAATAAAGCATTACTCTAGAAGGTAAAATTTGTTTACTACTAGTCAGTTTTTAATTTAAATTTTATGTTTACAGTTCAATCATTTAGTGTCTTAACACCCATTAGGCTACCCGTATATTTACCCAAATCGGCTAGAAATGAGAATTGTAGAATCTTGATAAAATTTACTCGTATATTCGTGGAGGGAAAGTGATACAAATATATGAAATAGAAAACACACTTCAGAACATCTGTCAAGATTCATTCCTAATCTTCCCTTCAATAGACAAGATAAATAACGAGATATGACTTTTTACCCGAGGGCAACATTTAATAAGAAATGGAAATAATATATTTTGGTTATAGACCGTAATAAAAATATTTACCTTATAAGAAATGTTCTTCTTAACTGTCGCATTCCTCTAGTAACCATACTTAAAGGGTTTACTACTCTTTAAAAATAATAAAAATAAAACTCATATCTGTAGGCATGTTGAATAAATATCAGATTAATTTAATTTAATTTTTCCGATATTAGGTCTGTCATAGTTCTAACCCCTTTCGGTTACAATTCCTCTTATTGCTTTATTACTTATTCTATGTTCATATCACCGTGTGATGTAAATTAGACTTTAGGTTTCTGCAATAGTTGATTTATTTAAACTGAAAGATAATTTTGTTATAAAAATTGTTTAAAGCATTGCCCTTAACTTGCGCGTTCTACATCCCCGACTTAATGTCAGAACTTTCATTTACAGGAGTTTAAGAGCTAGGAAATGTGGTTTTGTAATCCTTGATATTATGATTATTTCGTTACTAGTAAAAATCCAGGATGGTTACCAACCTTATTCAGCCAAAGCATTCTTGCTAGTTCATCAAATTTCCGCACACACCACACCTACCACCACTCCCATTTATTAGAATGTTGTAAAAAATCTTTAAAAATGTTTTTTCGTTTCATTTCTATATTTTATACAAAGATCATTGTTCAGTACAATGGCAACATAATGGTTTCAAAAAAAGGATAGTAATTTGATGGTTGGCAGTGTTTTGATTTCCTCACTTCTTGAATATTAGGTTTGATGTTTGACGGAGCACACAGAAAATTACTTTCCACTTCAAGTCGACAACGTTGTTTAGTTTTTATGAGAGTCGAGCAAGAGTTGAAAACTCGATGGTTGCGCACGTGGCCGCAATGGTAGCAAAGGGATGGAGAGAGTGGAGAGGAGATTTGGGGGGTTAATCCGAGGCTTGCGAGCTTTAAAATAAAACACGTGCACTCATACAAGTACAGTAGCCCCATGGCTTCTTTGGTGCTGACTGACAGCTCACAGCTAACTTCTTACAGTCAATATTTAGTTAGATACCTAAATTTTGACTGTCAGAAGTGACAGCTGCTAAACACATGTTTTTGCAGATCATATGGTTCGGCATATTTTGGTCTGGTAACTTTTCAAAGCCGTCAGATTTCAGCTGTCAGCTGTCAGTCAGCACCAAAGAAGCCATGGGGCTACTGTAGCTTACTTTTGGCTGATCACATGATAGATGAATTATTACAACTGGTAGGTAAATGATCCCAGTACCACAATAAAAACTATCTTGATTTATAAAAGAGGTTGAAATAAAGAAATATATTCAATACGCAGACTACTTTTTAATGTTACTTAATAAATGTTTCACGCCCCTCAGTTTGGGAACCACTGATCATTTAGTTTGACATCCTCATTAACTTTTTGAACAAATAATTGTTAATTCATATTCTGTGTCATGTCTCTATATAATGTTTAAAAAACACTAGGTGTTCTCTGACGGGGATAATTTCCTATTTTACGCTAAGTATATTCCTTCATGTTCTTAGTTTTTTTTGAAAAAAAAAAAAGAGGTAGAATGATTTGTGTCCATGTTTCTGTCAGGTAATCTGAATGTATGAAAAAATTTCACTGAAGGACGCATCATTCTTAAAGGGTAGATTGATGCAAACATTTTAGCCTCAAGTATTTGTTGTTATTCAAGCTGGATTAATCGGTATGAATTTCAAACATATTAATCCCTGACTGGACTTTAATCTTTAGGGTAAAAAGAAGATAAAATATTTTTCAATACAATTTGTAACCATACATAAATTCCTAGCTGAGTCAGCTTTAAACAAATGTTAGTTACTTAAAATAACCTCAATGATAACCGCAACCGCAAGGCAAATCAAACTAATAAAAAGTAGTTTCACTCAATATATATAGATGACAAAGGTATAAGTACGATCATAAGATAATTGAAAAGAAGTAATAGACATTTTTACGGTAACATGTTGGAAAAATCAATATCACACATTAACTAAAGAAAATAAATTAAATAGTCGATTTAGTTACAGAAACATATTGAAAATTGAGCGTCATGGTTTTCCAAATATCATAACGGTTCACTGAAATGTCACCAGAAATTTATTATTTTAATTGCTTCGTCGCTGCTAGGCGCTAATTTTAAGTTTGGTAGTAGGTCTGTTTGCTCATCCCCTTATGAGATAGTCTTTGTTTTTGGTGTTTATTTATTTTAAGTTTTTTTCTGGTGCTATCGGTAGCTGGAGGTTTTACTCACTTACTCTATACCACTATGAACATGAAAGTTCATTGCCAAACTTACAAAAGTATCGCACCTATCCCTATCTTAAGCTTATTATTTCCTGTTCACCTCATTACACCCAGTTTAATGTAATCCTCTCGTCTGCGTCTAGGTCTTCCCAATGGTCTTTTCCCATTTGGTTTACCAGTAGGTAACATGATTCTAGATTCTCCCATTCATTTTACATGTCCTTCCCACCATAATTTTCAAGATTTTACTATCCTAACAATGTCGTGTGATGAAAATGGGGTGTATAAATAATTATTATGTTACCTCCAACATTTCCAAGTATCTTAATTTCTTTTTGAAAAAAATATTTTACTAGACACCAAGTTTTAGAAAACTCATGGGTTTAAGGTTCGTAAAATATGGCTTAGGGTAGTAATTTTATCGGAAAATATTAAAAATGTATGTTTTATATCACAGTGAGAACTTAATATTTGGTATTAAATTAGAAAATTTTTTGGCATCTAGTTCATTGAAATCAGACCCAATTTGTACGTTTTGTCCTTTATTTTGGATTATTAATTTTTTGATTTTTTATAAAGAAAACTTAATTTATCTTGGAGCCAATTTGTACTTTTGTCCACCATATTGTTTCTGCCACCTTGAAATTTTAAATTTGGAATTTTCTCTAATTTTGCATCCATATAGAATCTTAGCTGTCCAGGGTATCGGGAAGTGGAATAATTGGCCCTGGAATACAATCACCGCATGAATTTTATATAAAATACAGATAGTTAAATAACAAACATAAATGACTAAATGAAAAGTATTCTCTCAGATCAAAGAAAAGTTTGGTCGGATTCAGTAAATATATTCTTTCCTGGTTTAAAAAGGTTTTTACATAGATATATTACTTGTTTAGTTATTTAAAAAAAAACAAATCACCAATCGAAGAGTAAGTTGTTGAAATTATACCCAGTTAATTTCAGCTTATCTGAACCAGTTTGAATGCGCACATGGACGTCAGTTTCATCTTGTCTGATTTACCGGTGATGGAGTGGTCGGAATTTGAAGTATTCTTACCCCCCCTACCCCCGTTCCCTTTATTGGTTTCACAACCTTTACCCAAGTGAAAGTGTTGTTCCGCCTTCTCTAAATCCTACTTCTTCATCTCTACCGCATTTGGTGCAAATATATTGATAGCACGAGTGGGTAGTGATAAAAGGTGTACAACATATTTGTGGCTTATTTAACTCATCCGAATGAAACGCTGCAAACAAACTGAAAGCGGATTATATTCGGAAAACTTAAAATAGAAATAGACCACCTTCATCATTCGGGTACTTCAAATCAACTCGTATTACATTGCGGACAAGTGGTATTAACGTGTAGATTACATACCAGACATGTCAATAATTTTGTTGGAGTTGAAAATATATATCCCGGCTGTAACCTCCATATCTAAGAAACTGTTGTACAGACGCTAATTTACAATGTATACATCAAGAGTAAACAATTTTATCATAAAATTTGTATCCCCCTTCTTTGGCGCTCTATATTTACTCAGGGGAAGGTCTGAGCTGTAACTGTTCCACCACAACGAAGTATTTGAACGGCAGACGTTCGTGTTTAATGAGAGGTTTGGGGGAGGGGTGAGTCTTGAAACTTAATTAATACATTCACAAACAAAGCTTCCAGGTGTTTTCCCTGTAGTTCGGGTGGTATCTGACCAAGAGAGTGAGGGGTGAGAATAGAGAGTAGCGAGAAAACGGATAAAGGATACTTTGTGAAACACAGTACTAAATCACCTTTTGTTTAATCTACAAATATATCTAGCTACCAACTGACTTAAGGAAAGACACAACTATTAAATCCTCTAACATTCCAATAATAATTATAATAACTATTAAAGGTTAAAACTTTGATGAAAATTAGAGACTAGGCAATAATGATAAATATTTAAATAAATTATATTTGTGGTATTTTACTAATTTTTTCATTAAGACTTACTATCCATTCGGGTTAGTAGAATATTAATTAAGCTAATTAGTTAGATTTGAGGAAATGTTCACCTATTTTCTTGTAAAGAGGATGTGTTCATTAAAATAAAAATGTGTTTATAAAAATAAAATAAACCTTAATAGAACCAGCTGGGATCAGAAATCTGACCTCATCTTTGGCAAACTGAACCTGAAATTTTGATAATTTTTAGAAAACCGAAATAAACTATTAATTATTATATTGGAATAACATAAGACTGGGAATGTTATCTCTCAAATATTTTCTAAAATAGTATTAGTTAAAAGTTAACAAAGTATATATCATATTTTAAATTTAAAATAACTAAACATTAACATTTGTTCACATTTATGTATTTTTATTCTGTGGTACCAAGAGAAAATATTGTTGTAATCGTGAAAAAATCAATTTTCAGATTTTGATGAATCCTTACATTTTATATGAACCCGAACCCAAAAAGTTGATTTAATATTTTGTCTGTCCCCCCCATGTCAGTTTGTCAACTGTCTGCCCCGACCATGGATCGTAAACCGTTAGATGGATTTTGTTCAAACTTGGTATTTAGATTTTATAGTGCTATAAATCAGGGCTTTTTTCGATTTTGACTTTAGCCTCAAATTAAAGTTAGTTTACAATATTGGATAATTTTTTAAAATGTCAAAATCTTTCGAAAATGGCTCTAAATATTTTGATTAAAATGCATGTATATAAGATTTGTTTGACATGGCCAATAGCACTGTATCATTAGTTTTGGGCAAAAATTCGTTGAAGGTTAATTTACTGAAGGGAAATTTTTGAACACTCAAAAATTTTTGCAAATGTCTGTAATGAGTTTGTTTAACATGTATATCTGAGGATTGTGTGATAAGACAAATAATACCGTCTAATTGTATTTTGGTATTTTGGGAGTATTTGTCATGGCTAATTGCACTGTAGATTGGTTTTTGAGTACAAATTCCTTTGAAGGTGATTAAAAATACATGTTTTTTAAAAAAATTGAAATTAAAAAAAAATTATTCTAATTATTGTTCGGTTTTAAATGGGTATATTGAGAGAGTTTTAAATAAAAATAGCATTGTAGGTATACTTGCTTTGGAGGTAGAAATTTGTTTAAGAGTTACTTCCTTAAGACTAATTTTTTTTAAATAAAATTTTTACGAATAGATATAACTATTTTGTTTAAATTTGATATTTAATGAGTGGTTGATCACACAAATAACACTGTATACTTTTTTAGGGTAAAAATTCCTTTTAAAGCGTGATATACTGATAAATGATTTAATAAAATAATAAATCTTTTTAAAATAGCTCTATAAGGCAGTTTAAACTCTATATTGGGAAAAGGGGAGAGGGAATTTTAAATTTTAAATAAAACTCTTAGCTTGTTTTTTGTAGTTTAATTTTTTTAAATTTAATTTATTGATCTTTCTTAAAATAAGTATTTAAAATAAATTTTTAGAGATTTGTTTCAAAATAGGTATTTGTAAAGTTTTTTTACACAATGGATAATTAAATATACTAGTTTTTCTAAAAAAGGATCCTTTAGTAGATTAATGAAAATTGATTTTTGTTAGTTTGAATATTTTTGAAACTAACCATACTGATTGTGCTTAAAATTGGTTTCGTAGGACTATTTTACATGATAATTAATACTTTATTATAATTTTCTAAAATAAATTAATTTAATGGTAGTTTATTTACATAAATTACATAAAATGTAATATTTTTAGAAAATTACCTTAAACATTAAAATCAAAATGGGTATTTAGGATTTTTTTATGATTAATAAGAATTCATTTTATAAATACTGCTTATTATAAACCTCGTTTCTATCTCTATTTATTTGTTACGTTCTATCTGCAATTCATCTTAAGAATAAATAAAAGCTAATATAATTGATGTATATTCTCATAATGTGACTCTTTAAAAAATGAATGTCACGTAAACTCTTTATCACGACATCAATTTAAAGTCAGAGTCAATTTATCTGATACATTTAAAGAGATTACCAAAATATTTAACAAATTTGACCAAATGTTGTTAATAAAAGAAGTAACTTAATCTACTTTAAGAAATAGTATTGAACAATTAATTAATACAATATATAATTGATAAATTTAATTTTGCTAGCCCAAATATACATACAAATATTCAAGAATAATAGATACATAATTTTAAAACAGTCCCATAAATCATCCCCTTGAACTCGCTAAATCAAAAAATTTGGTCAAGCTGACTATTTTGGTGTTTCAATTTTAACATCTATTTAAGAGTGATTGAAGTTAGATACCATTGTTAAATAAATTTGAATTAAAAAATGTTTCGAAGTATTACAAGAATTATATATGAAGTCAAATTTTTAGCTTTATGATGTGGAATTAAGCACCTAAGCCACATACAAGTAATTCCCTGGCTGTATCCTTGGCCAATATTCAGATCTGATCATAATCTAAGCTGCCAGGAATCTCGCTAGTACATAGCTCAAGTGCTCCTTTATTAGAGGAGAAAAACAAATAAGTATAAATGTAACCAGGTGTAAGAAAGATTTTAGCTGTGATCTTCAATACATGACCCGAACTCTCTCTTTTTTTAAACGTAGTTTCTTTCTCCCACTCACGTGACCACAACCTCTTAATTACTCTGGTTTATAATATTTTTATATGATTAGATTAATTTTAATTATTTTTTAAAATTTAATGTGTTGAGGTAAATGTATCACAAAACCAATATAATAATAACACTAGAATAATAATAATAATAATAATAATAATAAATTCCTTTACAATAGCGCTGGTCAACAGTCGTGAGACCAATGGCAGGGCAGCACTGAAAAGTACACAAGTACCTTACAAATACGTATAATAATAAAATAAACAATTATAGCTTAATAATTATATATACTGACGATTAGGTGCAAAAAATAGGGCATAACTATTAATGATAGATGAGAAAAATAATAAATAAATAATTTGAAAGTGATAATAATAGTAACAATATAATTAAAACATATTTAAGAGAGCTATTAAACTGTAGGAATTTAGAAATCTCAGACTATAAAATAATTGATATATATTTTTAGAAATATACTACACATTAAAATATTCGTGAATGATATCAACATGCTACAATACAATTAAAATATTTTGATCTTAAGTTTTATAAATTAAAAACATAAATTGAGAACTAATTAATTCCCAATGAAGTTGTAAAATGGAATGTCGCAAATCTGAGATGAAACTAGATGGGTAGAAACAGAGCTAGCCTTCACAAGCAAGTAGGAACAATTTAAATCATAGGAACAGTGGATAGCTTAAATATAATTGATAATGGTATTAGTGGTTTTTAATCTTTAGAACTGCCGGAATCATAAGAAGCATTGCAGTATCAGGATATTTCTCTTCAAGTATAAGATGCCCTTAGAATAAATCTGTAATCATATTATTCACCAAGAAAACAACTAGGATCGAATCAGGATTTTAAGGATCTAATCGGCCACGAAATAGAATATATCATCACTATTTCACAAATATTCATATTTATGACACATTGATAAATTTCCAACCCGTTTGTGTGTGTTGACCCCTGAAGCGTACTGCGACTCGCCATACATTGATGTAGAACGGCATTGCAGACCTCACGGCGTTACACGTCCTCTAAATTGGAGATTTTAATTTATGTTCGGGTTCAGGGTGGAGTTACATGAAAATGTAACTATTTATCTGGATTATACTACATTTGGCTTAGCTTCGTTTGGTTTGGTTCTTCCTCAGGGAAAATATGATTAGAAATAATTTGTTCTATGCACAGTACAGTATGTCTGTCTGTGAAATGTATTTGTACTACCATTTTTATGTAGTGAATCCGTAGGACAGTAATAAGCTTAAAATATATTTTGAAAAGAAAATTCTTTCAATATTGATAAAATGTAAATTTATTGTAATTTAAGAGGGACTATACACATCGGTAGTAAAATAGTCTTAGCCGTCACTCTCTCACTAGATCGGACTGCTGATGACCAGGAGGCTGGGGTTTGAATCCGTGTGTGATATATTTTAATACATGGTTTACCATTCTTACTACAGACAAAGCTATATATCTCATTCCTAACATATTAATGTAATAAGTTTATATTATTATAGCTAAAATGGGTAGTATAGTGCGGCGAAATTTTTAAATGAGCATTGATTGAATTTTTCACTGCATTTTACTAATCGTCCAGACTATCTGCATTTTAAAAATTCTAATGAGGTAGATAAAAATAAGTTAAAAATTAGATGAAAATGTATCCCATTAGAATGTATAAGGCTTTGGAAATCATGTAAGAATAAACACTTTCAGTAAATTTGAATTGACTTTGAACTTCAACCCTATAACTGTAATTACCAATTTAATTTATCCTCACAACTAAACATACTGTCCTCAATCCACAAATAGATTTCTCCACCAATACGTTACCGATTCTCTGGGTCCAAATTTAATTTACTCTCACAAATACAAACAATTTCCTAATAAATATTAAGAAGTGCTAATCTGTCATGAAAGTGATCGTTTTAAGGCAGTCACCTGGGTCAGCAAGAAAGTTCCAATCGCTATCAGGCCGCACGACTTAAAGTACAATAGTCTTTTTAGTATTCTGGAACTACTTAGGCCTAACTTTTCTGTCCAAGCATTTCATCCCCTTCACCGATGACATTCCTACACACCTTTGTAGTGTCAATAAAAAAAAGAGGAGTGAAAAAACTACAAAACCTCTTACCTCAAGCTAAAGAGGAAAGCTCGCAGCTATTTATCAAATATTTTGAAATGTTCTAATGTGATCCCATATAAATATACTTACTGTATTTGCTATACGTAGGTTAAATCTAGTGTCATTTTTCATCAAGATATGTTTCATATATTAGCAAATATGTTTAAAAAAATCGTTGAAAAATCTTTTGTCACATTTTTTCTAGTGATAAAACTCTAAATAAAGGGTTTTTAAGATAAAGGATAGTGTTGAAATACTTTGATTTTATTTTAGCGTAAACCATATTGTAAACTAAAGCTTAGTAGAACTAAATATTGCGTTTTAGATGAAAGTCTGCACGAAAATTTGTAGCTTACCAAGGCAGCCTCCATAAAAAGAGATAGTTATTATGTCATGTTCTTGGCAAAATATCATCTTGCATATTCAAATTGACATTTATGTGCGATAAAATAAACGAAAAATTAAAACAAATTCAAATATAGTCCTTACCGAACTGTATATTATGTTGGTAGGCTACAATATTCTAAATCTGAGCCAAACTGTTCTATTATCATTATAGTTGTATATTTTTGAACCACGTCAAATTATGTGAATTTAGCCTCCAACCAAAAACGGTTATGCCCCCGCCACTCCTTGCTCCCTCCCCTTTTACAGTATGGAATACCACACATTCTCATTAAATTTATCATTAGGATGAATGGTTTAAGTCAATAATAGCCGATACTTTAACAGGATAATTATATTAATTATAAAACCATGTATTACCTTTTAAAAATTATAATAAAACATTTATTCTGATAAAAAAATATCCAGCCATTTAAACTGTGAAGAACATTGGTCAAAATATTTACTATCTATTCACGTTTCAACAAATAAGAGGAAAATAACAGCTACGGTGTATAGGAAGTGATATTGGAATATTGTTATTTATTTTAAAATATTTATTTAGTTTTTTGTGTAAACTTTTAAAATCAAGTCAGTTTGTTTCCGTTAGATGATATAATACATTTGAACATTATCGATATAAATGGAAGTTAAATCACTAAGTGTGACGAATTTATTTTTAAAAATACCATAAGATTTTATTTTGTACTTTGTCTCAAATATATGCATTATTAATCATATAAAGATATGTGTTTATTATTATTACTATTATTATTATTATTATTATTGATATTACCAGAGTAGCTAATTGGCAAACCATGTAGAACGCTAAAAAAAGATCATATAGGCGTGCTATTCTTAAAATAAGTCAACACTAGTCATGGTACCTAGGCAAAAACTGCCTAAGTCAACTTTATTACTTCTCCAAATCACAGATTTGGTAATAAATCTCAGAGGAAGTTGAAAAGTTTTTGTGATTTTCAAGCAAGTTTACAAATCAATGCGTGTTTTATAGAACCTTTAGCCACATCTAAAACCTCGTTTTAATTACATCCATACTTTCACCGATTAACCTAAATATAGATTATATTTTTAGGTTCTGTTTTAAATATGTGATAGAACAGACCATTAAGGAATAACAATTATTTTTAAAATATAATAATATAATTTATAATAATTTTGAAGGGTCTTATGGTAACGATATTCAATTATATAAGTTGATAGAATGAAACCTCTCTCTACATTCCCTCCAGTTGCTTCACACAAGGGAAAGCACCATGATTTAATCGTATAAAGTTGGTAGACAAAGTATACTTCTCTCGAGCGTTTGGCAGTGCTGTTGACCACAACTGTCGATTCATGGGAAATCTAGCTCTAACTGTTGGGGGATTTACAGTTTGAACAGAAACCGCAATTGACGATAAATTGATGGCCGTTGGAAATTTATTGCTTTGTCCAGATGACGCAGTTTTGGAGTTTGCGTTTCATATTCTACATTGGAAAATTGGGAGATTGGAAGCATTCACAGAGACTAAAAAGGAGTTTTGTATTCAGGAATTAATCAAATGAAGGTCCAATAATAAGGTTGACGTAGCTTAGTAAATTTTTTGGAAAAGATGGTGGCTGCATTTTTAATTTCAGCCAATAAAAATATTTTTATATTTTACTAAAAAGTATAATATAAATACACATTAATTATATATATATATATAATATCTTATGCTTAAGGGATTCATGATGTCATAACGAATAAGAGACGCATGTTGTCTTAGTGAGTCGGAGATGCCTGTTGTCCTAACGAGCAAGAGATACTTGTTGTCATAACGAGTAAGAAATTTATATTTTTATTACGAGTAAGATATTCCTTATCGATTTGTGTCCGATTCCCAACCATTTCGTAGACAAGGGAATTTGTTGGTTCCAGCTATTTTCTATGTAAAGAACCTAGTAAATAAATGGTGCGATGGATCGCAAAGACTTTTATTTCCCCCTTTATTGTAAAACAGAGACATTTGCTAAAACAACGTAGGATTTGTGAAACAAATTGATATATATTGATTCAGAAACACTCTACCAAAGTGCATTCGTGAAATAATATGCACTGATACAGAAACAATGAGATAGAAGGAACATCTCTCTCCACCAAAGAACATAACAATCAATTTATATGTTAAAATAAATTTATAAAATATATACAGGGTGTAATTTAATTGGTGTCAAATATTCTAGGGGCGTATCTACCAACATGGGTCTACAAACATTTAGTTTTAGAGTTGTTAAAGGTTTTACTCGAAGATTGGTTGGTCGTGGCTGATCCGATGAATGGCCTTCTTGATCATCAAATTTGAAACCAATGGAATTTTATTTCTGAGGATATTGAAAAGTCCATTGTTTACGAAATTCCTTTGCCTCATGTTGAGGTTTTAAGATTGTGCTTCGTAAATGGATGTGATCAAATTCCTAACAGCTCAGGTGTATTCAACAAAGTACGACGAAGCATGGAACACAGGTTCATAGGATGCGTTGAAGCATGACACCATTTTTAACCAATTTGACTAGAACATTTTCTGTTCAATTCTTTTATTTGTTTCTGTTGAGCTTTGTCTTGTCTAATTGCATTGCTTATTAATTGAACAGTAAAATTCATTATGCCTCAGAAACTAAGCGTTTTTAGAACCATGATTATGCTAACTTTTATTAATGTTTGGTGGATGGAAATACGCCCTTAGAATATTTGACGCCAATTAAAATACACCCAGTATATATGCATATATAATATCTCGGAAACTATTAACTTTATAAAAATATATTTCATATAAAAGATTGTTATGTTTGAAGTACTAGAACTTTACAATGATAAGTTACTTTCTATCTTATTTAGCTACGGATATATCAAAATTTGTAATTTCTGTCTACGTAAATTATCTACAAAGTCACGTTCATAGGTAAAGGAGAGTTGGCATTTAGTTTGTAGTGTCAAAAAATGCTAAAATACAAAGATTAATCAGAATCATTAGAGTGTATTTTGAGAAAATCAAATTTTCTAGTATTGTACTTAGGTAAAAATACCCTTAATTTTAGGGTTGGATATATAATTCCAAAACTCTTCGGAGAAGCCTTATGAATAACAAAGATTGCAAGTTTTAACCTGATTGGTAAAAAATTTCGCCTCTAAGCCGATACACATACACACAGAAAGGCAGAACCACGAAAACCACTTTTTCAGTTTCAGAGGGTCATCAAACACCTACATTTATCAAATTATCGAGTTTTTTTTTACATTAAAAATATTTATCTGACCGAGGTGTTGAGAAAAATTAAAAATGTATCAAACATGTTGAAACATTTTGGCTCACAATATTAATTGTGTAAATATGTCTTATTCAGTTCCGAAACGCAATGGGATGAGCTATAGCATTGAAAGGTATAAGTCCAAGATGAATTATTCAGTGAATTCATGGGTGTCAACCAATCTATAACTCTACAATCATTACATGATACATCACGGTGCAATGTGTATCCTAGGTGACAGGGGCCACTTTGAACAAATTGGTGTACGCCGACATGGACATATATGTTTTGTTTGGTTATCGATATGGTTGATAATCGGTCACATGTCAATTTAATTCAATTTATATCGATAATTTTCAAATGTACTATACTATCTAATGGGAACAAACTGACTTGACTTTAAGAGTTTAAACAAAAAACTAATTACATATTTTTTAAAGTAAATAACAATATTCTATTATCACTTCCTGTGCACTGTATTTATTGTACTCTTATTTGTTGAAACGTGAATAGCGAATAAAAGCTTTGACCAAAGTTCTTCACAGTTGAAAATGGCCAGATATATTTTTTATCAGAATAAATGTTTTATTGTAATTTTTAAAAGGTAATACATGGTTTTATAATTAATATAATTATCCTGTTAAAGTATCGGCTATTATTGACTTAAACCATTCATCCTAGTGATACATTTAATGAGAATGTGTGGTATTCCATACTGTAAAAGGGGAGGGAGAAAGGAGGGGCGGTGGACTAACTGTATTATATTGGAGGCTAAATCACATAATTTGACGTGGTTCAAAAACATACAACTATAATGATAATAGAACTTTAGGTAAGTACTATATTTGAATTTATATTAATTTATCATTTATTGTATCACATATGAATGTTAATTTAAATATGCAATATAGCTTTATGATATGTTGCCAAGAACATGACATAATATCTACCTCTTTTTAAGGGGGCTACCTTGGTAAGCTACAAATTTCTGCACAGACTTTCATCTCAAACCTAATATTTAATTCTACTAAGTGCTATTTCACAATATGGCTTACGCAAAAATCAAATCAAAATATTCCTACACCACCTTTTACCTTAAAAACCCTTTATTTAAAGTTATATCAACAGAAAAATTGTGAGAAAATTCGACATATACATTTTAACGACTTTTTAAGTATATATGCTAAGGTATGAAACAAAGCTTGATGAAAAATGACTCTAGTTTTATCCTACCTCTAGCAAATATAGTATAATTATCACAATAGTATTCTCTTGACATCTTTATACTATTATAAGAACCAGCCATTGTGTAATAAATGGTACGGTGCACCACACAGACTCTCTCCCCGTTCACCTTAAAATAGACATTTAATCAAAACTTAAGATTTGTGTTGGGAAATAATAGGTCTATAGTTTGTTGTAGAAAAACTACACCAAGTATCATAAATTAATTAATATACACTTATATTTGCTTGCTCCATGGCATTTGGAACTTGGAACAGTGTTACAGAAAAATTGAGAAAAGAGAAAATCCCGGTCGACCAAAAAGTACAAGTATCAAATTAATTATCAAGGTCCTGAATTAAAAAGTATATAAATATATTGGTTTATAGCTAAGAAATTATTGGTTTTATAAAAATATATTTTATATACAAGATTTATATATTTAATTGTACAACTTTACCATGATAAGATATTTCACTATCTCAAATATTTGAAAAGAAATGATGAAAATTGGGCAATAATTTCCCCTATTTAAGATACCCTCCAATTCATTTTTATAAGAAAAAAAGAATCGCCATCTTGTTTTAATGATAAATAATGTCTAAATATAAAATTGAATCAAGATCATTATAGCGAGCTTTGAGAAAATCAATTTTTTTTCGCTCTTCAGTAAACTACTCTTTATTTTAGGGTTCGATGCCTGGTAAAAAAAAACCTTGGGAGGACCTTATAAAGACTTCAGATACCGAGATTTAGCCCAATCGGTAAAATAGTTTTGGCACTAGCCTGAGGTACAGAAATATGGCATTGTGAAAAATAATTTTTTAGTTTTAGGGGGTCATGAAACGTCGACATTATTCAAAATCTTTGAGTTCGATTTTTTTGACGATCACAATACTTTCTCTCCGAGGTGTTGAGAGAAATTAAATATATGTAGACTGTATTTAGCATCACAAGCTTGTTAGAAAAAAAGTAGTCTTTTAACCATTTGATAGCTTCAAATATTATTTGCATACCTTGGTTTGTAAGGTACGTTTAAACTAAAGTACTATTTTCATAGGAACGGCTTTATCAGAGTGATAACATTTTTTTAAATCACGTCTTACCACCTGTTGGGGCTATACGCTCATGTAATAACTACTTAAATGGTTTTAGGGCTGATGAAGGTTATATTTAGAGAAAGTGTAACAGCATTTTTGTGGAGGGAGTGTGGAAAACTATTTTGTAAATCTAACCTTAATACACTCAACGAAAACTCTAACCTCGATCTCCCTGTCATATAGAAAAATTACCAGATCTCATTTCATGTATTCATACTTCAAGTCATATTATATTCAGCAGTTAATTTTGATAAATATTCTACTTATAAAATAACACTAGAAACATAGTAAAAAGCCATCAATTTTGGGCGCAAATTACTTGTTTGTATTTTCTAAAAGGCTTTTCCTATGGAAATTGGACTGTATCAGCAACCATCGTTAGTCACACAGCCTGAGGTGTCCCAATAACAAATATGAGAAAGTCGGTGACGGGTAGGTCCAGGCTCGAATCTCTGGATGCTGGACTATGAAATGGCTTTCAACATATGTGTTTTATCGCCGTGATGTTTACACCTTCACCTCACGTTAATGATGGGGCACAATCTCAAAAACAACCCTTTTCATCTTTTACCTTGTGTCGAACTTACAAATAAAAAACTCTTCGTGCGACTAATTCTGGCATTGTAAAGTGAGTATTAAGTGAAGATGCTATGTTCTGTGTAATCTATATTTTTAGCACCGCGTCTTACTACCCTTCCGGTTTATGAATATATGTACAAGATATGCTAATGTGTTAGGGATGAGGAAGATTTAATTTAGAGTAAATGTACCCAAATTTGCGTAAAGGGAGAGTTGAATATTTAATTAGGAAAAACCATCCTTAGAACACCCGATCGAGATTCGAACTCCAATCTCTCCATCATCGGCGGTCTATTCCAGTGGTTCCCTAAAGATGATCTGTGGACCCCCCGAGGTCCACGATAACTGCCAAAATTTAACAAAATAAAATGTTGAAACAATAATTAAGCAACAGTAGACCTAATCCTAATCAATAAAACGCTTCTCCTCCTCCTCACCCACCTGCTCAGTGCTACATGAGGAACAAGTATAGAAATAGACTTGACATGAATTCGGAGTTTCTGGTCAAAGTGTCCAGCCTTCAACCAGATCTTCAAGAAGTGATGGGAAAAAATAAGAGGTTTCACTATCTCACTAATATTAGACCCAAATGAATAAATATGACCTTTTTCATAATTAATACATTTTTATGTAGGCCTAACTACTACTATATTCATTATTATTATTAGAGTTAGTTTAAAAATAAAAGTATTTAAAGCACATTTGAGTCAGATTTACTGTACCAAACTCCAAATTTGTGGATTTTCTATCATGAATTATTAATATGAAGGGGCGCTATTTTCTATACATAGAATAGATTAGATTCTAATGATTAGATAAAACGGGGCTTCCACCAATCTCAAAGAGCCTCCTTGGAGGTCCTGGGAAACATTGGTCTAGTCTATTACGAGAATGATGCATTCTTAGACCATGCGGCCACCGAAGCGGGTTTATATATTATACTAGTTCTACATCCTGCTTCCAGATAAATTGTTTACACAACATAACAAATTATTATAAACAAGGAAATTAAATGAGATGCATGGTTTTAAAAAAAATTACATTAGTTTGAAACAAATTATCTCCATTTAAGGCGGTCATAATTGAAATTTGACTTCCCATGTAGAGTCGTACTGTAGTACGTGCTTATCTCTCCAATATTATTCTTGCAGAACTGTAGTAGTTTAAAAATAAAATATAAATCTTTGGAAAAATGTATAGTTAATACCTCTAAATTATTATTTTGTGTGGATTTGATGCCTTTTCAATGCTGGAAACGCAAAGAGAGTAACGGAACAAGAAATATCAGATAAGACTTAGAATATTACAAAATTCTCTGCATAAATTACATCCTTTTCCAATTGGTTAACCTATAAATTAAAATTTTATACTAGTCAACTCTAATACCTATCTATACTTTAAACATTGTTTGGTTAATTATTGCATATCGTAAAGTCGTTGTATATCAATACTCAATCATTTAATCATAACCTATTGGCCGATGTAAACCTTTTAATTCAAATTTTTATACTATGAATTCTAAACCTACATGAACTTGAACATTGTTTTGTCCAACCTATTTTGGTATCTGTAAGTTTTAAACATTTTTAACGTGTTTTCATGTATTTTTAGACTTATCATCCATCACCTTATATACTGCTAAAATGATAATGAATTATTTATTAAATGTGTAATGCTCATTATTTGACAATAAGTTATTAACATAATTTAACCTAATTGTAAATTTTGATCTGCAATTTTATTTTATTACATAAATTAACATAGCAAATTTTATCAATCAATTCTTTATATATATTTCTAAGCAATGTATCTAAGTCTTATATTCTAAAAAAAACCGCTTCATAATCACTATTACTACCATAATATAATCTCATAGAAGGTATTACGTGTAGACAACCTTTGCGGTATACCCCGGTAAAAGTTATATTCCCACATAGTGGCTAAGGTAGGATTCCCTCGGCGCGTCTGGCGTCTGCGACCAGACTAGTTTCGTTTCCATAGTTTGTTATGTGGCCAGTTCCATCGAGGCGACTTTAAATGGCGACCAGAGTGTGCGTCCAGCCTTTCTATATTGCGTATGCGAGCTCCGAGCGCAGTGTGGAGGCAGACGCATCATCGAACAAACGTGTATTTTAGTAGAATTGTATTTAGTGTTGTGTTTTATTGGGCTGGTTTTGAAAATGACCCAAGGTTTCTCCACAGTGGAGGATGAAAATTTGATTTAAGAGGGAACAAAGCACCCTTCAATTGTTTACATATCTTCGCCAATGCACCGGGACCAATATCATGGCATGTGAAGGACACATGGAAAGAGATCTCAGAAATAGTTTGTCGATCAAGTTAGTATTTTTTATCAACTCTATTACAAAATAACACGGAAAATTAAATAAAACGCAATTGAAAAACCCTGATAACTGAGGAAAGATCTTTACTGTACATAAAATTATCCACGACTGGCGACCAAGAGACGAATCTAGGGAAACACTGTATCCTGCGTCTGCGACTCACCACCACACGTCTCTGGTCGCAGACGCGAGATGAACCGAGAGAAACACTGTATCCTGCGTCTGCGACTCACCACCCCACGTCTCTGGTCGCAGACGCGAGACGAACCGAGAGAAACACTGTATC
>CABFWB010001245.1:155315-168807 GCA_902151455.1 Timema bartmani
TGACAACTTTTTCTCTGCATTTAAAAAGTTCGTCACCAAATGCCGCTATGCTCATGAGAGATATTCAAGAACTGTTGAGATTAGCATGTGTAGAAAGCTAAACTCTATGTTTCTATAGAAGAAATATTTGATCTATTTTTGCCAAAAAATGTTTATGCTATAAAAACTGCAAAATTAATGCACTAAACTGGTGCTCACTAGCACCCCACCTTAAAGGGGTTCTGCGAAGAGGAAAATATTTAACTAAGATTACAAGTAATGCTCTAAGAATGATATCGTTTTAATTTGTTTTTTTCGCTACAGCTTCATATCTGTTATGATTGCTATGCATCCTGCCATGTCTGGACCCATCTTCTCATGTTCAAGCAGATAAACCAATTATGCCTTTCCTCTCTTATCAAAACAGTGAGCATGGTTCCTAATTTAACTCATATATTCCATATTACAACATATTTTGGGAAGCACTTTATTAAGATGAAATCTTCTCTTAATTCGGAAGATGGGAGAGAAGGATTCACGGTAGATAGGAAGACTTGGCCTTTTCAATATGAAAGACAAAATAAATATCGTATATGCATAAATGCACTACATGTAACTTATAAATCATCATGCTTACGTTAAGTGAACACCAAAATAGACTGTGTTGGAAATATGTTATGTTTGTTTTGTATTTAAAAAGTTTTAAAATTAAATATTACTTAACAATAAATAAATATTGATTAAGAAAACAAGTAAATCAATAATATTTCAAATCAAACTCTGATAACCCTACAGAATATCACCTATATATGTGGTCATACTGCGATTTTAATTTAATATTTATCAGTGTTGAGTGTAAATCCTATTGAAATTATTAGTGATTGACATTATCAAGGTTTTGCCGGATCGATTATTGGTCATGGTCGCAGTTTGTTGCTGGATCGATATTTTGTCTCGGTCATCGCTTTTTACTATATTTGTATAACTTATTACTTTCACTGGCATATTGGACAATAATCCTTTATTTGGCTAAGAAATACACACAAAATTAAATGCTATTAAAATGTATATATAATTAAGTAATTTGTTTTCAAAATTGTATAAATTATTATATTATCATACAAAAAATGCAAGAAAAACTACTAAAATACAGAAATTGACCAATAAACTTATACTGTATTTCATAATTAATATGCCACCCACCCCAATGGACACATAATTTAAGGCCTTACTCCAACGATATACTAGACTGCCTATTACAGAGAGATAGGTGTTAAATTCCAGTCATGTGGATTGAGGGTAGCTTATAACAAATTGTTTTACATTATACCTACACGTACATATAGACATACTTCCTATAAATTCAACCTTTCTAATTACTAACAATTTATATTAATTAATATATAGGTGTATTACCCAAACGATTGGTAAGACGCAGTTCTGAAAATAAATACAATTAATGATATGCCGTCACTTAAAAATATTTCAAGTACCTGGTTTTCACAAAAATGATTATTCAAACATAAGAGAAAAGGACATAAGACCACTACAGGCCACGACCTATTGACAGCCGATATTTTGTCAGTCACAGTCACCGTCAATCAATTGTTGCCGTCTGGAAAGCGTTTCTCTCTACACCGATCATCAATATTTTAATCCTTGCCACTTTTGATATCTAACAACTGGGAATGACAGTGACCAAAAATATTGGTAATATAGTCACCTTTAGTGGTTTATCATCCATATCTATTAGCGCCCTCCTCAGCTGCTTCCCTGGTGACAACCCTGGATCTCTTCACTTAATAGTTATCATCCTTCCTAGATATTAGGCTCAGATGAACCACATGAAGAAACATAAATATTAAAAAAGATTCTAAGAGATTCGTATCAACATAATTTTATCCTTTTCACCTCGACAGTTATACTTCTGCAGACACTTCTTATTCTGTAACTAACATCGCTATATCCTTCTATTTACTCCTACCGACTCTCAGAAAAAATACCTCAGTTACTTACCAGAAGCCATGGGAAACTCCCACTTGATATTTTGCGGGAGTCTTTCAAAGAAGTCTCTAATCTTAGAGGAACATCTAAAGGAGAATATTCCTCTTAATCTACTATGACTTCACCATCAAGAAACTAGCCAGGTGCGTATATTAACTACTGTCAGTGATTGCACATCTCTAGGGTAGCATGTTAAACCGGCTGTTTAACATATACAATAAAAATACCATAAATATAATTAATATAATGAATGCAAGAGCTAATATATTCTAACAAGTGAGGCAGATATTAATTTACGGTGGATTTATGTTGCTGGGAAGCGGCCTATCTCCAGGAAAACTGCCCAAGCTGACTATGCCGGGATTATCCATCTTACTCACAGGCCCCACTTCGAAGAAATGGCTGATATATTGTTCTCTGGTTGCCACAACATCAAAGAGCGCTAGTGGTCATTCAGTGCAATTTCGCAACTTAACCCCCTTACCCCCTTAAATGTCCAGATGCTAACATGTCCCCGAATTCATCAGTTCTGTTACTATATAAGCGTCATTCCTCGCTTCAAATATATCTTGGGACGCTCGGTGTCCTTCATAGACCCCTCCGAAAAACCTGACCTTAAGCGCACTGACTGGGACAGGTTCACGAATGTGTTGAGAGAAAGGTTGGGACCCACCCCTACCTTTCGAACAGCAGCAGAAATCGATCGCGGTGCGGAGTTCATAACTTCCGCCATCAAGGGGTCGCTCGAATCTTCGACGCCGAGGCACCGTCCTAAGAGGGCGCCACAGGCTTCTTTAACCGATACTATCCTCAGGCACGTCCGGGAGAAAAATCGGCTGAGGAAGGCTTGGCAAACCTCGAGGGACCCGGTAGACAAGGCCAACTGGAGCCGCAAAGTCCATGCGGTTCGTGAGATGGTCAAAGAATACCGGAACAGTGTCTGGGAGGACAAGATTGAGAGCTTGTGCGTACAGGACAGGTCCCTGTGGCGCATGACGAGGAACTTGATGCGGGTCCCCGCACCAAGGCCGCCTATTGTAGGTCGCAACGGGGTGGCCAACTCCGACCAGGAGAAGGCCGATGCTCTCGCTGAGCACTTAGAGGCGCAATTTGTACCGACTGACGACCCGTCAGACCCGGTGCACATTGGGCACGTGGATCAGGTCATCGCAGCGGTCTCGTACAGACCCTTGGATGAACCAGAGCCCACGGAGGCGGCAGAAATGTCGCGGGCGTTAGCCGCTCTAAGATTAAACAAGGCCCCCGGACGCGACGGCATCAATAACGCGGTCCTCCGAAAGCTGCCCTTGGAGGCGATTAACTTCCTCGTGGAGTTATTCAACGCCGCCCTGCTCCTGAGTCACTTCCCTGAGCTTTGGAAGCACGCCAACGTCCTCTGCTTCCATAAACCGGGTAAGGACCCGGCCCTAACTTCGTCTTACCGACCGATCAGCTTGCTCGACTGTTTGGGCAAGTTGTTCGAGAGACTACTACTGACGAGACTGACCCGACATGTTCGCGAGAAGGGCATCTTGGTGGACGAGCAGTTCGGCTTTCGGGCGGGACACGCTACGTCTCATCAACTTGTCCGGCTCGTGGAGCAGGTCACGAGGAACTTCAACATCAACAGGCTGACTGGTGCTGTCTTTCTCGACGTGGCAAAGGCCTTCGACCGTGTTTGGCACGAAGGTCTCCTTTTCAAACTCCTCTCCCTGAACCTTCCCTTCTACCTAGTTAAGATTGTTCAATCTTATCTATCCAACCGGACCTTCTCCACTACCTTTGGGAACGCCACATCCCAGGTCAGAAGCATCCGGGCTGGAGTGCCGCAGGGTTCCCTCGTGGGCCCGGTGCTCTTCAGTCTGTATGTGAACGACATTCCGAAATCCCCAGACACCAAGTTAGCACTGTATGCGGACGACACGGCTCTAGTAGCGGAGTCGTGGCGAGGGCAGCTGGTGGAGAGGCGACTCCAGACGCACCTGACGCAGTTGGAGGGGTGGCTGACTACCTGGAGAACGAGTATTAACGTGGAGAAGAGTACAGCAGTGCTCTTCACATGGAAAAGAAAGTTCTACAGGCCGGCCCCACTCCGGCTGTTCGGAGAACAGGTCAGATGGGCGGACAGTGCTAAGTACTTGGGACTTACGCTGGACACCAAGCTGACTTGGCGACTTCACTGCACCGAGAGACTGACCAAGGCGAAGCAAAGGCTGGGAATCCTAGGCCCACTGCTTAACAGGCGTAGCGCCCTGTCCACAAGGAACGGTCTGACACTGTACAAGCAGCTGCTCAGACCGATCCTCGACTATGCGTGTCCCGCTTGGGGCCACCTGGCGGACACGTATATGAGGAGGATGCAAGCATTCCAGAGTAGGTGTCTGAGGATCATTGTGGACG
Organism: Timema bartmani; assembly: GCA_902151455.1. Classification (NCBI taxonomy): domain Eukaryota; kingdom Metazoa; phylum Arthropoda; class Insecta; order Phasmatodea; family Timematidae; genus Timema; species Timema bartmani. The sequence continues at coordinate 159,699 of CABFWB010001245.1, forward strand.
CACCTTGGTACGTTCGGAATGTGAATCTGCACCGAGACCTGGATATGCCTACCATCAAGGACCACTTCCGGAAGCTGGCGCAGTCCTTCTACGCCAGACTCCCCGGTGCCACCAATCCTCTTATCCAGGGGCTTGGGAATTACGTCATCGACCCTGGGGGGTGCCACCGACGTCCCAAAGCCCTGCTCGGATAAGCGAGAAGTGACAAACGTGGTTTGGGAGGCTCTCACACAGCCCCCCATAGAGTAGTGTCTCCGCACGTAACTCTAAAAACCTCTTAGTCGGTTCCCAAAAATTTTCTTTTTCCCTAATAATATTAATTAATAATATGCTTTTTGTTTGTTTCAGTTAACTTCGCGAAATGCGACAACCCGTCTTAGAATTTTCCGAAAACCACACGGTGTGACCAATTGGTCGGTACGTGTTGGAATTTGCTCCCGTGCACCCCTTCAGGGTGCATTAGAGCATGCTTTATGAGTCTGGAGTCTGGAGTCTGGTCAAATATATATTCTATTGTATCAATTCGACTTAGGAAGAGCTAGGACGTGAACCCACATCACCGAAGAATCAACTAGTTACTACGATGTGTCAGGCGTCGGTCTCACCACCCCGTCGCAAAGAAAGCCTCTTCTGAAACTTTAAGTATCTACAATTTAGAATCTGGATTAGATTATAGTTCCCCTTTGCTATGTCCATATAACATAGTTCTTTCAATTAAATGTCTGAATCTACTTCCTATGCCCATAAGTCTTGGTTTTAGATGTTACTCCTAAGTCCTCTTTTGCTCTGTTCATAATACATAATTTATGTGTCAGAATGTCTGACTTTATTTTCCTATGCCCATATGGCGTAGTTTAGATTCAAGGGCTTAATGCTGTATTTAACAAGTTTCAGACGACTTTATAATTTGTCTGATTTCTTTTTCTAAGTCCTTAAGTCCATATATATATATAAGGAAATAATAATTACTCCTTAAACTTTATGACCATGTTTAGGATCTCTTTATGGTGGACATCAGGTTATCTAACGTTTTCTTAAATGACCTAATTAGGTCAGTGACAGAGATCATTCACTATTAGTTCTTTTAAGTGTATATATTTACGGTACGCAACCTGCGGGAGACTTACTAGGTGGTATTAGTAGCCCGCGAGGATAATGTTTTTTCTCCGGCCCCTTCAGGCACCGTTTGTATCAAGTAAAATAAATATTGCTTATACTATTTATTGTGTGCCCAAGAATGGGTGGAGGTATAAATATACTATTGAATGTCCAGGCAGTACTTGTTAGGAATTGACCGGTCGTAGTTATTTAACCATTAAGATTCCTGATAGCTTTCCATTTGCTATTTGTAACATGCTAGTTCCTCTTCAAGGAGATTATTCTTAGATATTCGTAACTCTTTAGGGAGTTAATTCAAGCTAGAAAGCTTATATAACTACCTTCATAGTAGCTCTATAAAATTAGAACTTAATACTCTTTGTTTTCTTTCACTATAGTCTCACTATTATTCATGAATAGACCTTTCAGGTCTTAGTCTGGTATTAGCTAGGCTGGATTATCTTTATGTATTGTGTCTTAACCTTCTATTATTATTTGTTGCCTATCTTTGACTGCTGCTATATTGAGGCAGACGCTCCTTCGTAGGAGAATGAGCGTTGATCATCATTTTAAGAGTTACTAAACTAGACTATATGTTCAATCCTACTTCTTTTAGTTCTTACTCATCAAGGTGCTTATTTATATCCCGGTCTATCGGGAAATATACGTCTATGGTAACTGAATAGAGTTATCTTTAATAACAATGGACTGTTTGATCTAAATTATATTTAAAACGTATGCAATTCTATTCATCTTTTTGAAATTAATTTGTCTTAACGGCGCCGTCAAAGCTGCGCCACCTCACATAAACTCATTTGTCTAAAGTTCTACAAAATCTGACGTAACAAGCCTGCTTCTGTCAGCAAATTGCTATGTCCAAAGTCCTGTGATACTGATACAAAGATATTATTATTATGAAATAATGTTTTGTCCTGCTATATAAAACAAACCACCAATATAGAAGTTCACCTTGGAGGGGAAAGGCCTGTTTTTTAGGACATATATACTCAAGTTTTGAGCAAAACAAGAGAGGAGTGATGTCTGGAGAGTCGAAGCAAGGAGTTAGTCAGTATTCTAGGATCTTGTATACAATATCTGCATGGTTGATGACCTAGAAGAACATTCAGGGCTCGGTGGTGCCTGCATTACACGCGGGAGTTTTGGCCCCTCAAACTTCTTAAAAGCTCAGTGACTCTCGTGCTGTAGTCGTAGCGAGGAACCCTTGAGGGTATTGGGGACATGAATAGCTAAGATGGGCAAGTGAGCAGACTGTTGTACAGGGGAGCATTGGCAGAGGTTAGGGATCTTCTAGAACATATCACCACTAATCTTAACAAGTACTCATCACATCTTGTACTTTCCTAGCATTAGCTATCTAGCTTTTGTAATAAGTGGCAGTAAACAAACTCACCACTTATTTAATTGATTCCCTACCCGACCCATTAAGCCATCCAGACAAATTTGGCCATAGGCCAGCAGGGGTAGTGATTATCCTACGCCAATTAGCTTAGGTTTGAGGACGGTAGAATATTGAATAAATGTACTCAAATTTTCTTGGAGGGAAAGTGATAAGCCACTAAATTAAAAACACCCTCAGAACACCCAGCCGGAATTTTAGCTCTGACCTCTTAATTACCTACAAACAAGACTAATTGAGATTACCATTTATACTGTGTACCCACCGATGCCGGTTGGTTTAAGTTATTATTAGTGTGTTTATAGAATAATGTTTTAAAATGAAAGAGTATTTTTAAATTTAAGTACAGAACATCCTCATTAAATGTTTCTGATTTAATTTGTCAAGAGAGAGAATTATTTAAATGTGTGCGTAAGTAGACATACTTTGTGAGATCCTACCTGCTGCTAAAAATTCAGTGAAGAAGTAATCCAAATAGGCCTACCTAGGGTTGTGATGATAAACTTGATGTGGTCTTGATTTGATGTTCACTTCACACACACATAATTAGGTCAGATAAGGATGTGTTATTAAGAGAAGTTATATAGAAGGGTCGTGACAATAGGTGTGAGCCACGGTAGTGATGCATGTCCACCTTTTAGAGAAATACTTTGAGAACTAAAGAAAAAACGCGCGCAAAAACACAAGAGCAAACTCTACCACCCTTACAAAAATAAATTAATGTAAAAGGGTGGTAGACAGAAAAATGTGATAGTTATACAAAATAATAATGAATTAATAAAGAAAAAATATTTAATTATGTAAACAATAATGAAATTTATATTAAAATAATAAAATATAAAGAGATAAAGACTAAACAGTTTCCTTAGCTCATAGCTCCTGAACATGATATTATGAGTGCAGTGAAATAAAAGATACATACAGGTTTATTCAGATCTCCATGTGAATAAGAATATAATAACCGAAGCTATTATTTATACTCTTTTAGTGAGGAGTTCTCCATCTAGATATCATTTTGAAAAATGACACCTGGACACGGGAATCGAGCCCGGGACCTTTGGCTTAGTACTCCAATGCTCTACCCACTGAGCTATCCAGGAATCGTCCAAGTGTATAAGTGGCAGCATTAAGCCGAGTCGAAGGTGGCTGCGTTATCTGATAGCTCGTGATCTTAATAAAAAAAAATCACACATTTATAGCCGACGATTTCCGCACGTCCATCATAGAATATGCCTTAAAATATGAGTGATGAATGACACTGGGCACGGGACTATTCCTGGATAGCTCAGTGGTTAGAACATTGGCGTACTAAGCCAAAAGTCCAGGGTTTGATTCTCGTTTCCAGTTGTCATTTTTCAATTTTCAGTCTATGTAAATAACTATACGTGTTGTAGGGGTTGATAAGACAAATATTTCAATCTAATGAGCTTAAATAGAGTCATATAAGCAATATGGCAGTTCTACTAGACGCAAATTTGGCGTCAGCCTTCAGACGTTTTGCTGCTATTGCGTAGCTCCCAATAATAATTGAATCCACTTCCTCAGTCGAAATGCCTTTGTTCTTTTAATATTGGCCATTGTCTATGCCAACAATCATATTTTTGAAAGGATTCTTCATTTCTTATGGGTACCTGTTTTCAGGCAATTAAATACCTGTTACTATTCATGGTTTAAACGACACTCTGTTGTTCTGTAACTAAGTTAACAGGTTGCCTACCCTTAAGGTGAATAAAGCTTCAATTTTTACGTCTCGTAGCCCCACCATTTAGCATCACCGATTACAAGTTTATTATACAAAAATACTTGTCTTGTAGCCCCCAAACCTCTATAGTTTTATACCTCAAGATCTGAGTAGCTATGTACTCTTTACCAAAGGGTGTAATCCTGGTAAAAAAAAGATAGAAGCACTTACCATTTTGACAGTGTGTGGTTAAGTACAATACCCACTAGATTTTAAAATAACCTTTCCTTTTTGATAAAAGATGAAATAAAAAATGTTTTTAATTATTGGAAATTTTTAATTATTAGCTATGGATTTGTAACACAGTTTTATATTATATCTTTTAACCCTACAAATAAAACATTATTTTCTCAGTTGTTGAAACATGTCATCCAGTGTTACCTTATTCATATAGATGAAGCATATCATTCTTTTCATTGCCATCCAACTCCCGCAGCGCACTATCGTAGCTGTCATCAAACATTCATACTCATTTACATGCGTGATACAGAATGCAACAAGCACGCAGCAAGTGCGTGATTGGTTACGTATTAGCTCAGGGGCCAAGAGTATCTCGATCTTGTTTGTTGTAAGCTGTTTAGCAGCAGTTAAAAAATATTTAGTTTCAATTACTAAACCAACCCTAATATAGCTTATAAATACCAAGAGAGAGAGAGAGAGAGAGAGAAAAAAAAGATTAAAGCTCCCAACCTCCTCCATTTAATGAAATACTGTTAGATAAAAAATGGATTTTATTACTATTAAAATTCATATGATCCATATGGCTATTATAGATTCAAAGATTCGAGTTTGTTAAACGATTTAAAATATAATGAGCCTCATATTTTTAGTTGAATTAATTTTATTTCTAAGGGTTTATTTCAGCATAGTTTTAATTAATTTACCTTTTGACTATATGTGTTATATATAACAACAATAAATTAGATTTTCTGGAAATTAGTTAGTAAGAGGTGACCTGGTGGTCTAGGGGTAAGGTGTCGGACTTCTGTGCTGAGGGTCCGGGGTTCCTTCCTCGATCCCGGCACAGATTTATCTGATTGCCAAACCTTTCCTTCACCTCTGACAAGACGTGTATTAATCACAACTTGTGAATGTGTGGAATGCCAGGCCTCCACCGTGGTTCGGATNTATTAATCACAACTTGTGAATGTGTGGAATGCCAGGCCTCCACCGTGGTTCGGATCCCACGTTAAACTGTAGGTCCTCCATTTCATCTCACAATCACCCTACCATTACACATTAGCGCAAGTGCGTATAACCTGAACGGGTAGTAAGACGCGATGATAGTAATAATTGTAATAATAATATTAATAATAATAATAATAATAAGTTAATAAATTAATAAGAACAAGATCATAATGGAGGTAAAAATATTCAAACAAGTATGAGAACGTTCACTTCTTATGTTCAAAATGTTTTCTTAGATTCAGATTATATAAAAAGTGAATACAAATTATCTTAATAAATAATCAGGCAGACAGTCTAAAAAAAAGATGCTAACATTAATTAAGTACATATAATTTTAATATCAGCTCTAATTGACTGCGTTCTTCAAACACAAAACTAATGATGATCAAGAAATTTTAAATCCGTTGTTTTTCAGTTGAATTAATTGAAGATAGACTCATATTACCTACCATCTCTGTTGAAAATATATTTAGGATTTACAACAGCCACGTAATATTTTAATATGCGGATGGAGAGAGTGAGATATAAAACCTTAAACTATTCTCAAAATAATGAAAGGCGAAAATATAATTTCAATTACTCGAGGCTGGGAGCCATCTGAAGGGAATGTTCCAATGAATTAATTTACGTCATAAATACATGAAAGGTAGGCTATTATGAAGACGAGATCAACAGATCCTCTAAATATCGCATTGTAATCAAAATTAATTTGAATCTAAAGAATTATGATGAATGCCGAGATTTTTTTTAAATGAAATATGAAATATATACAAACTACGACAATCCCATTAGTTAGATATTTTATTAAGGGAAAAATTTAATTTGGAGTGCCTAACATGTAAGAGGCGAATACAAGTGTAATCGTCGCTAAATATAATTATAAATCTATCTATGGACAATAAATATATATAAATATTATAAATATCTACTCATGGAAGTCACTCTAACACGTGAGCCCGAAATCCCCACAAGTGAAAAACAGGACAACCCATGATTATGATATGAATGTTATATTGGTGATAGCTGATAAGATGTTTACTAGAAATATTCTTATATAATAAAATAGTTTCGGCTAGAGATAACAATGGATCGCTTTTTATATTTATGTATAACTTTAGATATATAATGAAAGTAAATCAAAGATTTATTATATATTAAATAGATTTAACACCTGGAAGACAATCCACTCTTTTAGAAATTTTGGACAATTTTGGTTTAAGAATGGGGTTCAAAATGACATAAGAATTATATATCAAACATTCCCTCATAAAGATAACTGTATGTAAATAATACAGAGTTTATTATCATAATTTATTGATGTAAGGAACACACACAAAGAATACGTCAGGATAAATAAGTGATGTTTTAAAGGAATAGAAACTAATATCATATATAAACAATTTCATTTGTCATTTATTTTTTATTTAAAAATTTTATGGATTGTTTGATAAAATAAATTAAAATGTTTTGGATCTACTGCAGGTCACCGATATTCACTTTTTAATACATATAATAATCAATAGTTTTATTTAAATATTTTCTGAGTAAGATATAGTAATTAATTGTTTTATTTTTCAGGTAAACGACACCGACTATTTAGTGTCGTAGATGCTTGCAACATATTTGTGACTGGTGACCGTAAGTATATCATACAGTAATACATACAGTTTCCTTCAAGGTACTAATTTCCTTGACATATAGCTAGATTATAGGCTTACAGAGCTGAGAATTCTAATTAAACCGGGTAGATTTAATTATTTTGAGTCTTCCCCAGACTACATGAACAAGGAGAGTAATCATTGGTTTCTGTTTTACTGTCATCCAAATTATGTTTGAATTAAACGACACCTCCTCGCTGACAGATTTAATAGTCTAGAGTTATCTCTGACTCTTATTTAAGATGGTAAGACAACTAGTGAATCATTCTAAAATATAAACCTGTGAATTGTAATCTAAGAGCTTTGTTTATTCCTACTCAAAGTTAATGTATGCATGAGCTATTAATTTTGGTCGAAATTACATTCTTCATGACTTAGTTGTATGCGGGAATAGTTGAAGAAAATTTTAATGATCGTTAAGTTTTAATATGAAAAGCTACCCCATTTTGAAGCTATAAAACTCATATCGAGTTGTATAAGACATTTTTGCCATTATTTCTGTAAATTACACACAGTAAAATTCATTCTTAATTTTACTAGATTTTCCATCCTAATAAAAAAATAATGTTCATCAACGACTATTAATTATTTCGGTGCAAGTCATAGTAAATTAAGACCTTAGCTTTACAATGATTATGATATAAAAATGTTTAAAAATACATAGATTAAAATAAGTTCTGATGCTAGCCAATTTTTAGTGTTACGGCTATATATTTTTAGTGTTACGGCTATATATTTTGATTTTTTTTACATTTATGATAGAGACCAACACATTGCAGGTAATTCAGAAATAGTTACCCATACTTTGCATCAAAATAACATTTACACTAAGCAACTGCATTATATTTTAGTATGTTTTTATATAAAATACATGTTTCAAAAATAACTTTTTAGCTTTGAATAATTTCAATCTCTATGTTTTTATTTAGACTATTATAGGAGAAAATAATAAAAAGGATTAATTTTAAGGTACTGTACGAAAACTCACTTGGAGAAAGTTTGTTAAATTGTAAAAATACATTCAGAATTTTACTTGATAGGTTTTGAACTCTAACTTCTCTAGCCAAGAGTCAAGTCTTCTCAACTAACATCCAACGATTTTCATTTTTAATTTTTTTTTCTCTGAAAAATATAGGGGAGGGGTTTGGGGAAGTTAATAAATTAATGTTATATGTTATTAAAATATGTTTAAATAAATATACTAATAAACAAAATAAACTAATTTTGACAAACTATTAGGTCCCAATATTAGGTTTATTTTGGTATTACCCTTTTGCTTATGTTTGGATAAAAAATATTTTCCTCTTTTATAGATAAGTGTCTAGAACCGTCAATAAAAATTCTAGAAGACACTGGATCTATTCAGTTTTTAAATTTTAATATATTTACTATTTATATAAATGTATGTCTTGCTGTACAATTATTAAAAATCTAGATGCTAGGCTTTGGTAAAAATAATTTGTGCATGTGTTGATAAAATATATGTGTCTAAAAGTACATTATAAATACATCGATAATAATACAGATTATGCAATATTATTAGTTAATAAAAACTTGAATAATATTAATATATATACTATGAAACATATGTGAAGAAAAACAAAATTAAGTACACAGTTAAAAAGAAATGTGATACTAGATATAAATAAAATTCTAGGTTTCATCGTTGTCTTTTTCGCTTGGTATATTTTGAGCATTCCAATGTTTCAGCATATTCCATGTGATATTGAAAAATTGCACACTCTAAAATAAAATGTGACTCATATATACCTATACAAATGACTACCATTACGGATGCACATGATACAAAGCCTAATATTTCATATCAGACATATTGTAGTCTCTCTACTTTTTTTTTATTTCATCCTTAGCATATTGTTAGGCCTGAACGCAGTAGAGAGAGCTGTAAAGGCAAAGATGCATGGGGCGTCATCTAAGAGTAGAGAATTCAAGACTCCAGATATTGCCTGTCCTGACAACGACGCTCCATATACTCACCACCCTCCC
>CABFWB010001246.1:0-24993 GCA_902151455.1 Timema bartmani
ACACATTTAGATTTTTTACTTGATATTATTTAAATAAGTTTGTTTCCATAGATTGATAATATTTTCTACTGGTAATGTAAGTATATTGTTTACTCTTTTACCCAAAAAACAAATAAAAATTATAGATCCATCCTGATGAGATTTATCTTAGGTACAAGTTAAGTGGTCCAAATTACATAGACTTCCCCTACTTAAGCGTATAACCCGAATGGGTAGTAAGACGCGGTGCTAAATATTAATTAATTAATCAATCCTTGTTTTGTTTCAATTTGCAGACATCATTTTAAGAAACACGTTAAATGATTTGTAGACTAATATTGTTTTTTATTTTATTCACACACACACACAAGTTTTTTTTAATATCTTTAATATTCCAAATCAAATATAGCTTTTAAAATACAACTTGAAACTTAAAACGCATAATTACATTCAACAAACTACTCGTTAGGTAATAAGAATAATAAAAAGCAACACAAATCCCCGAGAAAGTTCGAGAGATTATTTCTCAAATAAATATAAAATAAGAGTGAGATAATATAATGTTGTAGGCCTAAGTGTAACGTTTAAACCAGAGCTGATCGAATAAAGCTGATGCATTTTTATATGGTTATATAGGTTGCCCCTACAGCAAAGAAAGCAGCCTTACTCTTGAAACACAGTCCTGGGGCAGATGCCAAGGAAAGTCTATTTGAGAAGGATATAGCAAAGCTGTTTGTGAGGATTTAAATTTAAACTTTACCACTCTTCAAACACTTAAAGTGGTAAGGCTTCTTTGAAAAAGTTTAATTCTAAAAAGGAAAAATTAACATCTGAATCCTTATATCATTTAAAAATATGTAAGATAGGAGCTGGTGATATACCATAACCTTATTTTATTTTCAAAATGGACGCCAATGATGCCAGAACTATACGGATAAAAAATAAAAATTGATTAAATCCCCTAAGTCTGTAAATAAAGAATAATTCAATAGTATAATTTAATTTTTCCATACATATTTAATAGAGTATTTAAGGCCCGATATACACTAGATACTTAATTTAATTACGATCCTCTTCAATGCTAGAATGGTCTAAGGCATCACTATTACCATAAACTGCCTAAGATAAAGTGGGAAGTAACAAAACACTGGAATTCTGTACTAAAGGTGTATTTTTCTAAATGGTTTTCCACTTACCTTCTAGGAAAACGTTGATACCCTTACCTATAAATTATACCTTACTCATCCCTAACACCTGAATGTATTGAGTATATATGTGTGTAGCCCTAACGAGTAGTGAGACTTTTGACAGTAAGATTATACTATAGGTCTACAATAGAGGGAAATAATTTAAGGCTTCAAACGATACTTCTCTGCTGGGGGTCCGGGCTTAAATCCTCGGTCTGGTTGGTTTAAAAATGATAATAGATTGTTTTAAATATGATTATAAGGCCATTTGCTTTAGGGGGATAAAGGATTATTAAAAGATTTTTAATAAAATGGTTAGTGACTAATCTAAATATACCCAGGAGGTAATTTAGTTAAAAACTAAAGATAAAATAACTTAATCTTTCCTTCTGACATTTTAATGGAATGAAACTTAGTTCTGATGTACAAGACCATTTTGTGAATATGGGTACTGTATTTATTAAGTTTGCATTTATAATTATAATTGTTTGTGGTAAATATTACTTTTTTCTCTTCTAAGTGTAAACATTGGTTGTTACTGTTATTAAATTTAGAATTTACTCATGTCGTCATGTCCTTTTTCTCATGTGTTTTTTCCCCCCCTCACAAAGTGTTTTAAATTAAACTGGAGACCACATCCTCCTTCCACGATTCCTTCGCACTGTAGCTCGTCTGTCCTTGGCATCACGTGGTCAAAATGTTCGTTAGTTTGCGAGTCGCTAGGCGGCAGCACCTTCACTTCTCCTCTACCGCGTGTTTCATGCAAATCACCACAATACATAATGTATGGCCGGGTTTGTCCCCTCTTTGCTGCTGCACAGTCAGGCTTGTCTGCACCCCTCTCGTTTGTACAGCACAGATGAGTACAAACATTTACCAGGATTCTGTGATCGACAGCTATTCTCGATCTCGTAGTTGCAGAGGAATCGTAGTACAGACATTTATTAAACCAGTGTTACAATTCATAGATAATATAAACGTATAATTATATTTTTTACAACTGTATCTTACTACCCTTTCGGGTTATACGCTTATGCACTAATTACTCTTATGGTTTCAGGGATTAGAAAGGCTATATTCATAGGAAGTACCAGTATTTGTGAAACCAGTTTTGAAAAACCACCCTCAGTACACCTGACCGAGATTCGAACCTCAATTTCCCCATTTTCAGCTGTCAAGTCAACTGAGAGAGTAGTGCGTTAGACCACGCGGCCACCAAAGCGTGTTATTATCACTAATAATCTCGTTGGTGGACACGTGGATTAAAAAGTCGGTCTCGTTTAGTATGGTTGTCAAGTTAATGGGAGGTCATGGTTCTGATCCCTTTCGGGTATACTGATATGGTTCTCCCTCTAAATGGTTTTCAGCCTTCCATCTACGGTATAGGAGTAAGTTGTGAGACTTCTGTGCTGGAGGTCCGGGGCTCAATCCTTGGTCCCCGCACTCATTTATCTGATTGCCAAACCCTTTCTTCCCCTCTGACAAGACGCGTATTAATCACAACTTGTGAATGTGAGGAATGCCAGGCCTCCACCGTGGTTCGGATTCCTCGTTAAACTGTAGGTCCTCCAATTTCATCTCACAATCACCCTACCATTACATATTAGAGTAAGTGCCTAGCCTACAGCCCAAACGGGTAGTAAGACGCTGTGCTAATAGTAATATAATTTACTAATATCCCCCGCTTATCAGATTGATAAAAATGCCTAAGTTTAGCTGGGTTTCAAGGTTTTTTGGAAATATAATTATATATCAGGTTAATATATGGGTTTAATCAAATAGGTATATTTTAAATTTAACTTCTGATGATAATAATAATAAAATCATTAATATATAATTTTCTCTTTCTCTTTATTATCACTTATTATTGTTTGGGGTTTAATTTACCCGCCCCACCTTTAGTTCTCTTTTATTATAATTATTATTCTAGGCTTTCATGCTAACCATGTTATCTTTAAGAGGCTATTACCGATTAATTTTCAGCTATGCTAATAACCAGTTCTAAAGGCCAGTAAACAAACTTCTTCGACAGTAGAACCGTTGTACACGCGGAAAAAGAATGCGTCAGTCTCAACTGGTCTGTTTTGATGTTGACGGTCAATTCCGGGCTCTAACCCTAAGTTAATGTATTGAGGTATTTTTACTTAAATGTTCTTGCACTCTGTCCTCACACAACTGTAGGTAAATTAATTCTTATTTCCTCATGTCTACCCTATTATAAAGTATATAAGAGTTTAGCAAAATCGTAGTTCGAAAAATAATAAAACTAATTTTAACGTCCTAAATGCTCTATTTCATATAACAAATATTCTACAGTCCAATTTTATACGGTAAAAAACCTAACTGATAGCCAGAAAGCTTACTAATAGATCTACTTTCATGTTTGAAAACAGTCATATTTATATTTGAAGAACTTTATCTGACAGCTAGAGAAGTTAATAAATCTTTTCATTGATAGTCCCGTTTTCAGAGAGGGCTTACCTGATAGCTAGAAAATTTACTATATCCAGCCTCTTGTATCCATACGTCAGATCATTCATTACCCATAAAATAACTAACACTACTAATAAATTACTTGAGAATATTTCAATTCTCACTGCAAAAAAAAATTATATTTTTTAAAACATACGTTCACTCCGTTTTGACCCTACTATAGATGTGTGTCAGCCAGTATGAAAGGTCACGTGTCACCAATATCACTAATTATTGCGCCCAAGAGGCCAGTGTGCTAGAGTTAATAAATACGCCATGTTCACAACGTGGCACCACTTATTAGTAGAATACATGGAAACTCCATTAGCTTTATCGGGCATTAACTTTATCAAACTTACATTATTATTTCTTTTCTTCATTTATTTATCGTTAAATAGGTACGATGTTGTATCTCACTCAACGTGTCTATATAGTTGAACTATATATATATATTTCTTGGGGGAAGGGGGGTATTAGGAGTGGAAAGAAATTTAAATAGTTTTTATAAAGTTTACATTTTAGGTGAAGAGAGCTAAATGACGTTGTTTAACTTAGCTGTGACGTCATGGCCACTCAATATGATATTTATTTCCCATTGTAATGTATTTACGTTTTATTCGTCTAATTTTAAATAAATAGCATTTAAACGAAAATCCTAAAGTCTCAAAGAATTCTAAAAAAATTCTTAGTTGTTATTAAATTACTATTTTTTCGATCTTGAAGTAGTTCTTTTAAAAACAAACTTTTTTTTTCCACAACTCAAGCTCTTTGAATTTATTCAGCTAAATAGTATATATGAATCTTCCTACTAGGATATGGATTAAAAAGGCCATCGAAATCATAGAGTAGTAAGTAAAGGAAGAGCTATCTTGAGAGAAAATCAATGCTGTCCAGGTGCAAATAATAGTCAGTGTTTGTATTCGTCAGCAGAGGAAGGTATGTTTTTTTTACATATATTTCACATGGTGAACTTCTCATTCTGTTCTCTTAGTTTATATTTCGTGCCCTGGCATCTAATTTCGATAATGCTAGAGTGCTTAGGAGCGTAAAATTAAGATGTAACTGTCTCGTAGAGCGGCTTCGAATTCACCAAATAGGCAATGGCGTTAAAGCAAAATATTTTTTTCAACACTTCGTCATTAATTAAAACAAAAGAACTGAAGATGTCTCATAAATAGAAAACGTCTTTGCTTATTGCGCATTGAAACGTGTGTGGTAAAGGATATATTAATCCTTCTCCTTGTCAATAATAAATGTTACTTTAATCCATTATTATAAACTGATTTCTAGGTCATATTAAAATGTATTTATTATGTTGAAGGTTCATTATTTATGTGGTATGATTATCTGATAGAATAATAAAATATAGAGAAAGGCATACCATTAAAAGAAATAAAAACTAAAGCACTGTATTCTTGGCTGAGTAGTTAATGAGACGGACTGCAGCTCTCTTATAATAATAATTATTAGATTGTTTAAAATGTTCTTTCTTGACACATGGATTATATTATAGAACGACCTATAAATTATTTTAACTTAGGACAGAATAATTAATATTACAGCCAGATCTTGCGCAGGACTTTGCTACTTACCGAAAAAAATCATCAACATCACTTTGAATCGAATTATAGTTTCCTTGTACAGTGATCTTCATTTTAAGACCCTGATAAATGAAGATTCTTGACTTAAAATCCAAGGGACTATAGTTTTATGAGAGATAAAGCTTAAAATTCCTGTCACTTTAGAATAAATGTATAGTGTTAAAATATCCTATTACCATGTAAAGTTGGTTTGTAAGTCATGTACATTAGTGGTACCTTATAGATTTCTGCAAGGGTTATCTTCTCTTGACGAACCTGTGCTAGTAAAGGTATTTTTTCCCTCTCATTCACTTGTGGACTTGCTTTTTACAGATAATGTACACATTCTCTCGCTGAATTATTGTGGGTGTGGTCGGCCAAATGAATATCAGAGAAGAAGGAACAGTTTACTAGAACAGTACTATCAAGCCTTGATGACAACTCGCTTAGTTTCAAGATGAGGATACTGAGGAGGGGAGGAGGTTACATAATTATGAGTTACATGACCTATACTCATCAAAAGAAATTTTAGGATAATAAAGGCTCATAGCTAACAATAGGCAGGGCATGCAGAGCGTATGGAAGAATCTAGAACCTTGTTCAGGGTACATAATGGCAAACCCGATGGTAAAACCTAGACGCACATGGGAGGATAGCATTAGAATGGACCTGAAAGAGAAAGGTTGTGATGAGGTGGACTGGATAGAATTAGCTCAAGATAGGGCTAGGTGGCATACTTTTGTAAGTGCGGTAGTGAACTTTCGAGTTCCTAATGTCATAAAGTAAGTATTACTTCAGATATTTAAACAATCAAAAATACTGGTCCTGTAATATATCCGTCAAAGAGCATAACAATCGATGTGTTAGAATAAAACAAAAACTGGGGTAGCTCCAAGTTTTAATCAAACGAATCGATGTATTGAAATTTAATCACATTGTGATCCAGCAACCAAACTCTGAAACATAATTCATTGTGGTGAAAGTAATATTTTTTTTATAGAATATGATAATAATATTTATTATTTCAATATTAAATTTTTATTGACAAAAAAATACTTGTGGTAGATTTGAAAAAATCAAGTACTCTTTTTATTTACTCGAGATTATCTCTCTATATTTTAAAAATTAGGATTCACTTTTAATTTGTGAATTTTTTCATTAAATTTTAGGGAGGATGTGTTTTTCTTTTAAAATGGGCATTATATAATTATCAATCATCGCTTATAAATTGCCAAAAAACTCAATGGGCAGCAATATACTGGCATTGTATGTTGGTCATTGATTATAAGGAGATAGGGTTTCAAATCCCGGGCGAATGAACTGAGTGAGGTTTTCAATATTCTATCCTCACCTTTTTCTACCCATGCTCTTACTTTGTTAATACGTGTTACATTTTTTAGCACATTTATTACCCATTCAGGATATACGCTTATGTATTAATTACGCTAATTGGTTAGGGATGAGAAAGGTTGACTTAGAAGAAGTTTACACGAATTTAAGTGGAGATAGAGTGAGAAACCTGTTATAATAAACCACTCTCAGTACGACAGACCAGGATCTTACGATGATCTCAACGTCATTGGTGGTCTAGTATATTCCGAGAGTAGCGCCCTAGACTATGCAGCCACTGAATCAGGTGCAATTCTTTTTAACTCTTCTTGTATCCTCATACATATTTCTAAACTATTTTATCACCCTTAATCCTTAAATTTAAATAGCTATTATCCATTGTAAATTAAATACTAATTTACACAACAATTTAGAATTGATACATAATGTTTTGAAGCCCTAACTATAGTGACTGCCACTAGATGTTTTAAATTGCTATAATCACTTAACATAGTTGGGGTGGTTAGTACTTGTTAAGATTATTTATTTAACGCCAAACTATTTGTTTAAGTTTTCTCTATATAATGATAAACCTCAACCTCATTGGTTTCAAACCATGGTATTTAAAAAAATTTGGGTGAGTGTTTGAAGGCCCACCCTCATAACAAAATTGCGTACAGCCCAAAACTTTTATATTAATTATTCCCATGGAGATATTTGATCATTTCTTTTAAAAAAAACATTCCATTTTTAAAATTAAAAAATAAAATCCTCTTGCGATTTCTTGCTAATGTAATTTGTTTCAAGGCTTGATTTTGTCCCTGGGTATAGCTCACTATCTTTATTTTCCGATCTCTCTTTCTTTTCTACCGAGCAAGAGGTTGAAATCGATATTCGAAGGGGTGGTTTGTAGCGAGAAAGAGGGTGGGGGAATCTCGACCGTTCTCTACCGACCTAACACAGCCTACCCCATCACCCCACTAACGCACCCCTATTCTACCGGCTATTGATTGCATCGCTAATCAGCTTATGGAAATAGATAACGTTAAAGTGTACACTATAGAAGCTTTGGATAAAATAAAATATTAAGAGGAATGGTGCACGTTATGAATTAATTATAGGCGGAATTGAGTTCCAAATGAGTAAATATGATAAAATGACTCCCTTTAAAAAAAAAACTCTTCCCCTTCTGAGATACTGAAATATACCTGCCTAGGTTCTCAAGAACTCACTTGGGAGAAAGTATTCACAGGACTAAAACCTGTGTTACTCACACAAAAACTGCCACTCGATTTTAAAAAAAAGAGGTCTTTTTAACACAATAGATAAGAAAAAATTATTATCTTCTGTGAGGCAGAAAACGCCAGTCGCAAAGTGGGATGGTGAAAGAGAGCGAACTGAATCTTTCAGACAAGAATAGCACAGTTAGTATTCACCTTGACCCTAGAGTTCAAAGCCACAAGTTGTGCTTGAAGAAACTAAACAAACTGATGGGAGGCACGCGTTATAATCCCAGCTGGGGACATTTGACGTATTTTTTCACTCATGGTTTTGAAAGCTATCAACATAAAGATTAATAAAATCATTTATATTAATAAACCGTACTTTACCTAACCAACAATGTAAATTCATAAGTGAAATATAGCAACTAATTTATTTGTAAAGTAAATTGACTATGAGTTTCTAGGGCATATAAATATAAAATAGTGAAAACGATGTAAATTGTCTTTAGAATAACATACCTATTAACAGTATCAGTGAGCACGCGGAATAAACGTCAAGCTCACTTGGTCTGGTTTCATGGTGACGGGAAGGCTTCGGCTTGAATTTCGACTGGCTGTCTGTGGGAGATTTTAAACGATGGTTTTTCACTCTCCATCTACACAAATTCGGGTAAATGTCCATTCAATTATAGTTTTCTTATTTTTACCACAGTTGTGCAGTTAAATGTGAATAGTCCGATCGAGAGGTTTAAAAAATAAATTTGTTTGTAGGGTTTGAAGGATTCTCAACCTTTACAGGCGAAGGGGATTAGAACCTCGTGGCACCCTTGTAAGAATTTTCAAAAAAATGTTATTTTTTTCACTTTTTTGTTTTATATTCAAAGTAGAATATATCAGAGTAGCATACTAAACCATATACTTTGTTTTAATTTTGTAGCTATTTGAGATATAAATAAACATTTATAATTATTACCTTACTGAGTTAATTGAACGATATAAATAACAAAAACCCTGAATTAAATACGGAATACACGTATAAAGTAAAATAGCTTTGGAAATAAAAAATTAACTCGCTAACTAACCACAGTGTGAGAGGGCAAAAAATGTCTAATATTATTAATAATGAATTAATATGTAGTCGTAAAAAAGGAAACAATTTTCTCACATTGTGTGCCATGGCCCATGCATTTAAGGGAAACACTAAAAGACAAAACTTTATTTTGTTTATTTATTTTCAATATGTTGTGGCAATATATTTTCATTATATGTCCTCCCCTCAAAATTTTGCGGCACTCATAAAGGCCGTGGAACAAATGTTGAGAATCCCCGCTCTAAATTAACTAAAGGCGTTCACGATATCAACACAATTATTTAATCAAGTGATTGCTTTATCATAATACTTATTAATGGCGCTCATTGCTTATTTTGCTATTTAAATCTCGAAAGAGACTTTATTGCTAGTAACAAAGAAGTCGGGGCTTAAATCACGGCAATAGAAAGGTGTGATCATTTTAAAAGTGTTATTAGATGCTGCCGATGCCTATATTGGTCGTATCAGCACTAGCTACAAGGTTACCTTAATGTTGACGTTAATGTTTTCTTTCGTAATAAAAGTTTTAAAAAAGTATGTTAATTTTAATAATGTGCTTCATTTAAATTGGTTTCAGAATAGATAAAAGTCTGTTCAGCGTAGTAAATGTTTTCTGAAAGGCCTTTTTCCCTGCCAGAAAGCTATTATATAGTAGGATTTTGGTAGGAAAAAATACCTTTCAGAGAGTAATTCCTACCGTGAATACAGTATAGTAGAGGAAGTGTGGGTAATATGGAATACCATTTACTTTTACAATAATATCAAAGCGTATTTTCACATTTTGTCATTGAGGTTCATATTAAACTTATAATTAATATGTTTTTAACAATTTTAAGTGCTTAAAGCAAAATTAAGAACTTTTAATGTCCTGTAGGAGCACTTAAAGAGACGTGGAACAAGTGTGGGCAATATGGAATACTACACATTTTATATAAAATATTAATTATATTTACTAAAACTAACAAATGTTTAGTATGAAAGTGTAAAAAAAACATGCAAATATTATGTGTAAAACAATAAAATAGTAATAATAACAAATCATTGAATAATACATTATAATAAAAAATAACTAATTAATAAATCATAGTTAAAAACGAATTTTAAACTATAATAAACTAAATATAGCATCAGGTTTCATTGTTCTCTTAATAGATTTCTTAGGTGTTAAGAAAAGTGTTTAAGCTTACGTTGACAAAATAAATCACTTGCCAAATACTTGAAAAATGTTCGGGTGTTACGGAATAGTATTACTTCTACCCAACTTGCCATTTTGGAAAACAATATTTTTTGATACGTGATAATAAAATTACAGTGAAATAATGTTTTAACTCAAATTTAAGCATGAGTGAGCATTAACCTAATGATTTTATTATTATTAATAAGAACAGTAGAGTAAAGAAATATAGAATGATAAAAACTAGCCTGCAAAAGTTTTTGTGACAGCCAAAACAAACAATCCTCTTTTACAAAACAATCATTTGATCTGTCACTAGCTGTTCGAAGTTGCTTTCTGTAATAGTTGAAATAGTTAACCATAGATTGTGACACTTAACAGGTGAGAAACAATGGTATTCCGTACTGCGTGACTATTCCATAGTAGCCACATCTCCTCTTCGTTTTCATTTTTGGTTTTGATAACCTCAACTGAAGATTTTAAGCTGGTATACAAGGATGAAGCTGAGTGGGTCATTAGTGTGAGTGGATAAGTAGTAGCGTTAATTTGCTTGCTAAGCACGGGGATCTGTTTAATAAGTGAGGTGATAACGTGAGTGGCGAGGAAAATGCAGTCCCAAGCACACTATTGCAGCACTAATCACCCACTCGATTTATTTTTTTCACTATTAAAGCTATTCCATTCATATTATTTTGATAATTTTGGGAATAATACAATTTGTTTGCAAGCTAGAATTTTGTTTACTTAACGCTATAAGTTACACTTTGTGTAAACAATATTTTGATGGGAGAGAGCTTTGCATGGTGCTTTTAAGATTTTATAAATGGTATAATATTGCTAGTTTTATGGGCCAATAAAATATACATGACTAGACTTTAACAGAATTTAACTAAATGCATTTGTTAGGTTGGATTAGTTAAAGATAATATGAGTTGGTTGAAAATGTGTTTATATACTTACAAGTGCCCCTAATGTCACAGGAGCTATGAGATAAATTAAGATAGAATGTAACAGCATTTATCTCAAGGAAAAATATAAAATCATACCCTAGTGAAACCACTTAAGAGTGCATGCTGCCCGAATTCCCTCTAACTTCCCGCGAAACTTCAGCTTTCCGGCTTATCTTTAAGTGCCTTAGCTTTTATGGACACACACACATTTTTTCTGCCTAATATATATCAAAGGTGGGCACCATATTTTTCAATTCAAAACACACCGTTTGAACATGATTATTCAAAGCATGTTCACTTTGACTACTCATTTAAAACTGCCCCAGAAGCAAATGATGAAAATTGTTCAAATTTAAAATGTAAGGCACTTAAATGTGAAATTTGACATTCCTTTTGTCTGATAAGTTGCAAAAAATTGGCTGAATATCTGATGTGAGCTTGATGCACATTTTAGCTTCGCCTCCAAATTGACATAAACAATTACAGATCTTTATTTTGACCTGATGAATACCATCATAAATAACGTCAATACACACAAACTTGGTCAATAATTATGAAATGCTTGATTTCAAAGTTGGGATATCGCATTCAGTATGAATATTTCCACATATCTGTAACTGAAGAATTATGGTTGATTTTAAAGGGTTCCTGACCAACCGTGCTTGTCTAGAGACAGAAGGGTGGACATTTCTTTGCTTGAATTATTATTATTATTATTATTATACTACTATAAAGCCACATGAATGACTCACTCACTGACATTAATGTTTACCCCCTTCCAGATGAGCTAGAGACTTTAAATTTGGCAAACATATAGCTTCTAGCCTGTAACCGACGGGAAAATTCCAAAAAGTAAAAAAAAAAAAAAAATCTCTGAAAAAGATTCAAAATGTCGGAGCAACTTTAAAATCGGTGCGGACCTTTCTTTGGAGGTCTCTCGTGGCTAAACGGTAAAACCTATTTAAAATCGGCTCTGGAACTACATTAGATGACATCCACTTGCAATGAAAACCCACTGGGGATTGGGGGGCGGAACTCCCAACGAGCAAATCGAGTTTTTAATATAGAAATGAATTGGATCACGCAATAATTTAGATGCCAATTTGAAGTAGTTGAAATCAGAAAAATGGGGGGGAGCATTAGTTGGCTGAGTTGAGTCAATTACTCATTCAGAAAGCGAAATAAGATTTCTTCAAAATATTGGTTTTCTTATCTTTCAAAATATATATTGAACTTCCGATTATGAGGTTGGAGTTCAAATCCCAATTGGATATATTAAGGATGTTTTATCCTTAATAGTCCTCCAATTATCTTTAACTATTATGCTGGTACACATCTTCTAAAATAAAACTTACTCTTTCCTAATTGACTACGGTAATTCTTTATATTATTTATGTTGTCAACATCCCTTTTTCTCAACTAATACAAAGCTTACAGCGATGAATAAGGTATCAGTGGAGAGGATTCTGACATAGCATACTCAATCTACGTTAAAACACATTGTTTGTTTAAAATTTAAGTTAAGAGAAAAATCTAGCTTTTTTGTATAAATTACCGAAAATAAACTATCTTTGCTGTTTTGTGTATACACTTCGCTGAGTATTAAATTTCAACAACCCAACAAAAAAAAAAAATTTGTGGGGGAGGGGGAGGTTGAATGTGTGAAAGTTTCGCAATGTTTACTGGTTGATTAATATGCGCATAATCTGAATGGTTGGTTAGAAGTGGGAGAACATACTTTTTGTATTAATATACAAATTTCTAAATTGGCAATTAAATTAAATCTAAAAAAAAAAACCTAGCGTACAGCTAATCAACTATGTGTTGACCACTAAATTTGCAATATTTAAGGTAATTCTTTTATCAAGACATCCCCATCTCTCTGGAAAAGAAGTGAAACTACCGTATCTATTTATTACCAAACCATTTAGGAATTCAAGAAGATACAAATTCAACTTCCCCCGAAAAGAGAAGCGACAAAACCATCGCTGGCTTTAGTCACTTGTTTGTTTGTCTTTGGCTACAGATCCCTTTTCCTAGAGTCGTTCCTTCAGGAAACCATCCAATGAGGGAAGAGGAAGAGGAATAGTTAGCGGTGGGGGGAGGATTGTCAGATCGCTCCTTTTAGGGGAGGGGTGTTTGTAATTTGCATCATTTGATGTTATAATGCGGGGTTGATTTTCCTCTTGAGCTGGGTCAATTAATCATTCTGGCAGTCCACTGGGAGCTCTAAAGGTGACAGACACCCACTGCATAAACATTTGACCGTCGAGTGTTGTTATCTCTTTTTATAAAGAAAATATGGTATTATTTAGTTAGCCTAAACGACATGTGTATTTATATTATCCACACCGGTGTTCACACGGACTAGACATTAGGCTCATTTTGTATGACTAACCGATGATGGAGTTAAGAGGGAAAATGAGAAGGGATGCTTTGATAAATTATCTAGGCTACCTTCTTCCAAGTGATTGTAGCTGTATTTACTGTAAATTCTACCTTTATAATCACTATACCAGTAACTTAATTTACGTGAAGCCCGAATCACTATTGAGATAAAGTTAGTTTTAAAAACAATATGTATTTACACGTATACGAGAGTTAATCGGATCTGCGGAACATTAAATAAATGGTACGACACAATCGCATAAACTTTCTCATCTTTTATATTATGGCTACAAATAAAATTTTCAAATTAAGTTTTCGGTTAACTCTACCTCATATAACTAAAGAGTTCATCTTGTTAATCACAATATACACTCTTTATATATAAACTTTAAGCTAAGTTTTTCAAGTAGTTTTTAACCAATTTCAAATTTATAAAAATAAATTATTTGTCAAATACCTTAAAATTATTTGTAAATCGTAAAAATAAAAATGTATTCTTATTTATAGTGATATAATTTCCCAAATATCCTATCTGAACCCAATCTCCAGGGCCAATTTTAAGAAATTTCAATTTTTCTGTAATTTTCTATATTCTTCTCGTAATTAAAGAAACATCCCTTAAATTAATATATTTTATAAAAATACAGAGAAATTATTTTTGACTACCTTTGTAAAATAGCCGATAGTAGTTTAAAGAAATCGCTAAAACTACATTCAAAACATTTCAATTTGGACAAAAATAGTTAATCAGTTCATTAGTGTAATTTTTTTTTAGAAAACATATACACAATTATTTATAATGTTAAAAACTTAAAGATAGCGAGGTTGATCCAAATAATTAGAAAGATTTTTAAAATATTCAAATTTCTATAAAATAAAAATCATTGGTAATCATTGATGAACCTTTGATTTAAAAAAAAAAACTTCATTGGTATTTGTTTTGTCAACAGATCCCTAGATATCCATTTTCAAAAAATTTGAAATTAAATACTTCAGGAGTTATAGAATCTAAATATCAAGGTTGAACAAGATCCATTAAAAAATAATATTGTAATCGTGCCCAGGGACAAACAGATAAGATCGAAAGAAATACAGACAGACAGACTTATGGATGGACAAACATGGAAACAGGCCAAATTGTAAAATCCACATTTAAGGTGTCCACCACACATAAAACGTAAACCTTTATCATAATCTAGAGCGTATGAAATTTTCACGATTACAACACTTTCTCCTGATACGAGAAAATAAAAATAAGATTTAAAAAAAATCCTTCAGCAGTAAACTGCGGTTAAACGAATGTTCATATTAAAAATAAATAGATACAACTATTTATGTACTAAAAAAACTTAAACAACTATTTATGTACTAAAAACATTTAATAGAAGGCTACACATTTGAACACAACACCACACACCTAAAACATTTTAAGAGTATGGCATATAACTTTTTGAACTTTCCAGTTGCTTCTAGTTACAGATTACAATTCTTTATAAATACCTCTTACAGGTTCCCACACCCGTTTAGTTTAATCATCATGCAGTAACACTAGAGCTTCAAAATAAACGTCAGTTTCAAGGCCGTTCATTAAATATTTATATCTTTTTTTCATTTAAAAAAATTGTAAATGCATTAAACATTGTTTTAGTTAATTTTTATTACAGTTAACATTATTAATACATAAGTTTAATTTGTTGGAGCAACTTTTAAAATAATTCAAATTTTTGAAAAATCAGCCATTAGTAAACTACCATTTAACAATTTTTTTACCCTTGTCATGTCTAACACTTTTTAGATATTCAACTGTAAACAATTCGTTAGAGCCATTTTCAAAATATTTTAAAAAATCTGTTAAGTCTTTTATCAGTAAGTTAGTGATAAACTATTGTTTAACCCAAAAACAAAGGGGTGTTTGTTTAGTCAAACACTCCAAAGCTACTAATTTCCAACCAAATCAATAGAACCTTTTTTTAAAAGGCCTATTTCAAATTTTTGAAAATCAATCATTTGTAATCTATCCTTAAACAAAATATTATCCGAAATAAAAGTATATAAATGTATGCCATTATATATTCTGAAAACCTACCACATAGGCTACTGATTTTGAACCCAATAGTAGGAAAATTTTTAAAATATTCCTAACTTTTGAGAAATGCGTCACAAGTAAACAACCCATAAACGAGTTTTTAACCCAAAAATAACTATACAGTATTAGTTTTCATACTACAAAATCCCCACTTATTTATTATATACATTTCTATATCAATTTTCAAATATTTCGAGTTAATAAAATCTCCTATCACTAAACTATCATTCAACCAATTTTTGTAAAAAACTAATAATATTATGCTATTTTTCATGTCAAAAAATAATCCAAAATGTGCATTTTAATATAAATTTTTGGAGCCATATTCGAAAAACTTGGAACTAAAATTAATCACTTATCAGTAAACCCTTAATTTGAGGGTTAGGGTAAAAAAACTTACTGTGTTATAGTCCTCTTACGTACTTACTTAACTAATCTCGGGAATTAAGATGTCAAAAGTTCATCGCCACAATTATAAAAATACGTAAATCTCTATCTTGAGCTAGTTATATTCAGTCCACCTCATTACACCCTATTTCTTTTAGGTCCATTCTGATGTTATGCTCCCATCTGCGTCTAGGTCCTCCCATTGGTCGCTCCCCATTGTATTTGCCAGTCAGTACCCTAAAAACACGGCTTTAAATTCTCTCATACAGCATGCCCTGCCCACCGTAATCTACGAGACTTGATTATCCTAACAATGTGTTGTAATGATTATATTTTAGTCGTCATGTAATCCATTTAACTCAGTAGCTTATCGCCTTTTTGGGCCAAATATCTTCAAAAACAACTTGAGAACAACCGGAAAAGGTATTGTTTTGTATATTCTGAGTTTACATTCCTATAAACTTAGCAAGAGGCAAATAACCTACTGACCGAGTAATGACATGACTTTCCCGAATGTATTCTTTCATTATTTGCAGTCTAGCACCGGTATTAATTATTAAAATTATTTTTCTAAAATATTTAAACTCAAAAACCAGTCTTTAGGCGTTCAGTTCTAAACCTATTTCTTCACTAACCTTAAATAAAATGTCTTCCATTCTTAAAACCGTTTTCTTATTATGATTTAACAAATTTATATCATTTGCATATCCTAATAACTGCATTTTACCATTTAGGAGTCAACTCTTCCTTACTCTCTTGGAATACTCTAAGGCTATATTAAAAAGTAATGGGGAAAGTTCATCTCCATGTTTCAAACCATTATGCAACTTTAAAGTATCTTATAAGTGAGTTGTAGTCCAATAAAATCCAAATAGAAAGTTTGAGCAAAATCCTTCCAACCATTATTTTTCCCTTACTAGATATTCTATTAACTTTATTTTTATTGAAAAATAATATTAGTATTCATATTATCATTCTTTATAGTCCAACCAGCAGTTTAAAAAATACTTTCATGTAAACCTAAAACATTTATTTCTACTTACTTTTTAGCATATAAACTAGAACCCCTGCTTCAAATTTCTGCTCCCATAAAATATACAAAACTGTTTTCAAGCATCAATAACTTTTAAAAAAAAAGTGAGTTGTAAGAGTGGTTAGATATATATAGTCACAATCCGACATCGCAATATGACACGGAACTGTTGCCACGTACCCCCATTTTGCCACAACAATTTAATTGGTCAGAGAGACACGGTCAAACAGGGGAGGAGAGGGTGGTTGATGAAGGGGTGCTTCACAGTGGGGAAATAACGTGCATATTATGGACATGGGAGAAAATCAGGGGCTTGAGAGAGGTGGGAGGAGGGGAAAGGGGGAACCATACCTCCCTCTCGCGCTATTAACTCGTATCTCCGCATCTGTGACAGTTTCCTCCACCCTCCCCAAACCCTTCATCTTCACCGGAGATGGTAGGGAAATATTTCATGTTTCCCTACAGTTGGCAATTGTAAGGGTGAGAGAGAGGAATGAGGGTTCACACTCGTGTAACGTATCGCGTGTGTAATTGGTCATCCGTTTTGACGCCGTGGTCATCTCTGCCTCGTGACCCCTGGTCCTCCCCCTCCTGCCCCTATATACATCGCTTCCTCACGCCATCCCCTCTTCTGGCCCTTTCCCTTCAAGCCAACAAGCTCTCTAGTAACGCGTTATCGGGTAGGGTCGTCGGGAAAAGGCTGTGATTGTTACAACGACCACGATTTACCGCCGGTCCGTGACAAAAAAAATAGAAGAAAAAATATGGGTGCTGGTGGAGGGGGGTGGGGGGTGTTAGGAGGGTGTGTTGCAAGGGTCGAAAAGCGGGAGTCTAAAAATATATTATAGCCACCAAGCAGTCGTCCTTTACACACCTATATTCTAATTTGTGTCCAAATGACTTTTTATTTCATCCCCTTACTCATTTCTCTCTTTTATTTATTTTTTTTGTGAGAATTTTTCTTTTCAAATGGCGATTGTAAAATTATAATTGGTCTTTCATAAATCAAGTTGCTGTCTTACGATGACAAAAGAGCCGTAGCGGTGAACCGGGTGGTCTTCGTTTTGGATGTCACTCAGCTGGGATAGTTGCGCGCTTGAGATGGTTTTCCGATTGTGATTTATCACAGAGGTTTCCTCATCTCCTCTCATCTATAATGCAGGTGCATTTAAATTTATCCACTCTAAAAGTCTACCTTTTAGGATTTATAGCTTAATGTTCTTGGTTTGATCGTTTTGTAATACCTCGCCAAATAGCATCAATGAAATATTGTACACTATTACAAAACCTTTTTGGTAAAAGGTCACATCTCTGTTCACCAAAGAGCATAACTATCAGTTTCCCAGACCTCAATTTGAAAAATATTTTGGACAATATCTTATAAACTATTGGTTTTATAAAATATACTTCGAAAAAAAGTTAATAAAATATTTAAATAAAACTACAACTTTACAATGACAAGTTATTTTATATTTAAAATGATTGTGGAGATATTGCATTGATACTGTTTTGGGCCCCTCTCATTTATTTGAAAAGTCATGAATGAAGTATTTTTTTTTTTTATGAAACTGTATGAAAATTTTCCTTTTAAAACTTCATCCGTGGATGACTAGGCAAATTTGAACGATTTTATTTTAATTACAAGAATCTAAATTCAAGTTATATTTTTATTATTAATATCATTTTAATTAATTATTATTTATTTTACTGAGTTTTAAGACCATAGGACACTTTCAGAAGTAAATTAAAATATATTACGTACTAAACTTTTCTTTTTTTAAAGACTTCCCCGTTCCATTTAAAAGTGTGGTGATGAGCTGGCCATCTTTTAGGTAAAACATTATTAGGACAACCAATAAGAAGCTAGCCTTCACAACATCATACTGCCAAGAGCTATCTTATTGGCTGGTTTTAACACCAAAGACAAGGGGTCCAAGTAGAAAGAGGTGGATCAGTTACAAGGGGCTGGATCAGCTTCTGCGTAACTTGAACACGTACTCTGGCTCTTCGCGTCGGTTGGTTATACAAATGAAATCTGTGTCAATGCAATGTAAAATTTTCAATTATAAAAGTGTGACTTCAACTTAATAAATAGTGCACTCGTGTTGAACTCAACTAGCTTGGGAATTTATTCAACTAATTTCCCAAAAAATTCTAATGGATGGGGTATAACATAACCACAATTATCACCCGCCCGTGTGCTAACTGCGCAGTACAATAATCAGTAATCAGCACCCCAAGATAGTAGATTAGCACCCAAACCGTTAGGCGTAAACACGGTATTGACATAACATGATTACAATTGGAAATCTACTCAAGTGTTAAGTACTCAAGTAATTTTAGTTATAAAAATAAGAGTATTTGACATTTTATTTTTAAAGTTGATACAAAATTTAATCAAAATTGTTAGAGCTGATATTGAGAAAATGTTTTCTTTCTATTTTTTTTCCCTTTAAGTTAACAACCCTTAATTTTAGGGTTTGATAAGTAATTTTAAAAATCTCTTTTAGGAGCCACATGAAAACCATAGGCACATAAGTTTTAGCTCAATCCCTAAATGGTTTCGGCTCTAGTTCCAGTAACAGAAGACAGACGGACAGATTGAATTGTAGAACATTTTTCAGTTTCAGGGGATCATGAAACGTTGGCATTAATAAACTCAACTTACACATATCCAATTTACGTGAATTTTTGGATACGAGGTCGTGATACTTTATCCTATGAAAAGTAGCAGCATCTATCAAACACCACTTTATAATATAGGTTGTTCCAGGTTAGCTGACACACATCTGACATTTTGTTTGTTTCAACCTTGATCACAAAAATTGTTGTTTTTTTTACATTTATTTTTTCCTAAACAGGATCTGATCTTTAATTATCCATCCAAATGGACATGTAAATATGTATAAAAATACATCATATTTGAGCACAATTCGACTTATGCGGTTTGTTAACTTGCGTGGAATTTTTGTAAAGATTAAAGCTTTATTCACACGTTCACCGAAATTGAAAGCAGAATCTGCTTGGGTGGCTCAGCAACTCACACACTGTATGTTGACCCATGATGCATTGCAGCGCTAACTTAAAACACGTGAATATCAACATATTTTACTTTCTAGTGGATGCACATATATTTTAGATCATTCTCCAGGTGTATTTTTTCAAATTATAACGCTGTGTCGTGGAATAATACAATGCATCGATACACACGCTTTACATTAACGGGTTATCTCAAATATCCTCACAACAGCCAACAAAGCTGTCTGCTTGCTTTTGGCTGTACAGCGCATCCATTGTCAATTGCGCTTGCACACTCATTTGAAATGTTTGAGTTTAAATATTTGACCGGTTCTCCCGTGCCGAACATCTCAGACAGAGTATACAAATTAGAGATGAGTTGAACTTTAGCGGAACAGCTCGCGCCGATAGGGGGGAATCTTGTGATTGGCTTAGAGCTCGTCACGTGACTACGTTTCTATTCTGCGCTAGTTTTTCGGCAAACGTGTGAATCCACAGTAAACCACGTAGGTCAAGTTCTTGATTTAACATAAAGAATGTTTTCTATGGTGAATTATTTTTATTTAGATAATTTTTACCATCATCAATAAATTGTTGTATGTTCGCCATCTTAATTTTCATTAATTGTGGAAAGCGTAGTAAAACAAAGAATTAAAAAAAATTAATAGATAAACCGTGTTTGGAATTTCATGAAGTTCTGAATTCACGGTTCATCATGAGTATATAAACAAAACTTTCCATCTTTTTTTTTTAACGCACTTCACTCTCTCTCTAAGAATGATACGCGACACATCATAAGTCACTTTTACCTTTACATGAGTGAACTTCAATGAAGGAGAGAAGAGAGGCTCATGTGTCTTTCTCTCTCTCTCTCTCTCTCGCACGCTTGCATACTCACCCTCCTCACACATGACTACTTTGAATCGTGCGACATTCCAGCAGCATTCCGACTTGACACACCGGCTTTATTTGAATGTTCATCATCCGCTCGCTTCCCCTTCCCCCAACAAGACTAAGACTGACAGCTTCTATGGGAATGTGTATTAAAGACGTGGAGAGGGAGGTGGTTGGGAGGGAGGAGATAGGGGATTTGTAAGTGAATTATACACACTTTACACACACACATACACACACACTCACACACACCCCTCAACGCTTATTAAATATTTCTAAGCTAAGGTTAGATGAGCTAACCCGGGAACTATTAAGTTGAAAGAGAGGGATCATTATTTTCTATATGCATTTTTTTTTTTTTGCGTTTAGTTTTATTATTTATCAAGATTATCAACATTCACAAGGCGTAGAAATATAACTTTTCTGGGGGGCTTCACTAGAAAGTGTTACTATAGCTTAGGCCCATAAAAGTGTATATGCGTGTGTATAGACTCTGACCCTAAGGTGGGTCCTACTTAACTTCATGTAGGGCTGGTCACCTCCAAACCAACCCACCTCTTTTTACGCCCTTGAGCACTGACGATTGAATCGGTACGTAAGGTTTGAAGCTTTTTTTTTTATCAATTAGTGTTACTACCTGTTCTGATAAGAATATATTATAATTACCTTAATGTAATAGGAATAAGGAAGGAATCATTTTAGAGGTAATATACCTAAACTTGCTTGTAAGGAGAATGGGAGGCCATTTAGGAAAAACCACTCTCAGTGTACTTGAACAAGATTCGAATCCCAGCCTCCTCCCATCATCAGCAGGTCATTCTAATATGAAAGTGATGCTTTAAAACATTCAGCCACTGAAGAGGGTAATGTAACTACCTCGAAACATTTAGTTGATTATTTTATTATGCCAATCTATTTTCTTAGATGTGATATATCGTTTGGCCTTAAAGGGCAAATTTTGCTTAGGTTTTCTCAACTTCAATTTTTGTGTCATCCCTAAACCATTAGCGTAAAAAGTACATATGCGTATAGCCCAAATATATAGTAAAATACTGTGCCAAAAAGGCAAAAATAAATAAAATTTAGCCCAAAACTCACAGGTCACTAAGTGAGTATGTAAGCTCCAATCAGCAAACCAGACTAAATGAGCCCGACACTTAAACCACATGCCCAATGGTGCTGGTAACATAATATGGTTAAAGCAGGTGATAGTACAAATTAGATGTTAAGTAATAAACTAATATAGTTAGAATTTTAGAATTTAAAAAAAAATCTTTTTGAGTAAGGATCGTATAATGATTAGGAAGGAAGAAATTTAAAGAAAAGCTTGTTTAATTATTCTAGTTTTAATAACTCAGTATAGATTTTTGAAAGTTGCAATTGTAATATAATAATATAAATAATTTTTCATAATAGTTTTTGACAATATATCTCTAAAAATAAAATAAAATAATTATTAAGTTATCACAATAGTTTTTAACCGTAAAAATAGTAATATAATTCTATTTTAATAATCTACTCTAACTTAATAATTTTGACCATAATTATAAAAGTAGAGTTACTTTATTATTAGTTTATCATAAAAACTTTTTAATATTAGTAATAAAATTTACAATTATTAATTTATTATAACAATTTTTGAATAAGACTATCTTATATTGTAATTCAACAAGTTTTTTCTATTAATATCTTCCTTCCTATATAATGCATTAAAAGTTAAAACCATTATAGGCCTACAGATATTATAAAGATTACACTCTAAAATAATTTGGTTGTAAATTTATGTGATTATCTGGTGACCTAGTGGTCTAGGGGTAAGGTGTCAGACCTCTGTGCTGGAGGTCCGGGGTTCAATCCTAAGTACAAGCACAGATTTATCTGATTGCCAAACCCTTCCTTTACCTCTGACAAGACGTGAATTAATCACAACTTTTGATTGTGTAGAATGCCAGACCTCCACCGTGGTTCGGATTCCACGTTAAACTGTATTTCCTCCAGTTCATCTCACAATCACCCTACTTTTACAAAAGTGTAAGTGGGTACAACCCGAGTGGGTAGTAAGACGCGGTGCTAGTAGTAATAATAATAATAATAATAATAATAATAATAATAATAATATATAATTGTATTTATAAAAAACTATTTAACATATCATATAGGTCTGTATTAACACCAACATTTATTATTTTAAAACCATAATTTACTTTCTTTAAATTCACATCAAAGGCCACGCGAACTAAATATCAAACAAACCTAATCTGGTCTACAAATGACCGGGTGTTCTAATTTTGTATCCCTGCAAGGTATATTGAGGATGGTTTTAATGGACTGTTTCCTACACTCCTTCCCCGCTAGTGCTGGTGTATTAACTCTAAATTATATCTCTACCCGACTAGCGTGATTAAATTTGGTGTATTTTTTACCACCTCTGTTTCAATATTTTGTGAGAACTCATTTTTTCAACAAGCTTATGATAATTAAATCATTCTTCAAAATCTCTATCCCATTGTTTGGACCACAAACACATTTCATTTGCAAGAAGGGTGTGTGTATATATATTATATATGTATATATTTTAAATTGTTATCATCTACGATTGTAGTCGAGATAGTTACCAGTCCAACCCTTCCTAAACAATTAATCACGTCTTGATTTATACCATTATTGTTATACATCCTATATTTAAATAATGTGTAGCCATAAAGCACAGGCGGGGGTGGTAACATGGGGGTGGGGGAGAAAGGGAGTGCAGGGTTGAACTTCTCATTAGGCGATTAGAAGATAGCAAAGTCCACTACGTACACGCCACGTTCCTAAATCAAGTGGACGAAGGGGTAGTCCATATTGGGCACGCGAGGGCTGTTAAAGATTTTTTTTTTTAAGTCAAAACCCTTTCTACATTTTCATATACTCGGAGAGTAGGGTCCATACTTTGTATGTACAATGTATCGTAATGGTTGTAATGAGTGTTTAATATATCCATTTTAACGTAGAATTTTGATTTATTTTCATTACTTTCCTTAAAATTTGAAGCAAAAATACAGTAGTCTGAATGTAAAATGGACCTTTAAAAACTTCAAACATATATTTTTGGAGTATACACTCATAACATTTGACTATAGTATTAGTCGTGTTTTATAGATATCGGTGAGATATAGGCCTATCAAAATAAACAGCTACAGATCACAAACCTGTAAGTATGCTTATATTAAAACTGTTATATTGATTTATATAGCCATCAAAAGATTTACTTTCGATATAAATATGACTGTAGCTTATTTATTTAGGGCAGTCTGTCTAACAAATGGTTTTCCAAACAAAAATTAAATCTACACGTGACTCTTTTTCGTATGTCTGAAATGCATATTTCCACCTCATCCGTGATGTAGATTTACACCTATGGTATAAGGTTAGAAAGAGTCAGAATTTAGAATAAATATGTATACGAATTCGTTTCAGGGGATACCAATAAATTATTTAGTAAGATACGGCTCAATACACGCTTACCACTATATGAATTTGAAAATTAAATTTAATGGGATTGATTCATTTATCATCTTTCTCACTGGTACGTACAGAAGCACACGACTTACAAAACAACCTGGATTAAATCGTCATGGCCAGAATTATATAACCAGTTTCAATATATTTCTAATTTTATATCATTAAGTACTAATCTGAGTAGAAATGGTAAATATATTAGGTGGCTGCACTAGGAATCTAACCATGCTCTATTAATATTGAAGTTGACAACTCCAGCCATTCAACCACGGTCACGAGTGTTTAGTGATTTAAATATCACAACATTGACTATGAGCAGAGGCATGTTTTTTTGTTATTGGCGATAAACGCGATTTGTTTTTCTGTAGCTTCAAAATTTATATTTACACGTTTCACAATGTTTATGAAGTGATCCAACATATTTTCAAATCGCGAATTTTCGCGAAATTTTGCTGTTCTCACGAAATTTTAGTATTCTCGCGATTAACGCGAAAAATTAAAAAATAAATTTCACACTTTAATATTTCAAACAATATTTTGTTGAATAAACATTCCTTCACAGCGTAAAATTTGCCGCAATTTTATTTTCACAGAAGTCTCACAAGCCTTAAGAATGTGTCTGAATAATATATTTTGCGCATGCGTAGTTTTAAAACTGAAACAAGACTGGAAAGAAACGTGTTTTTCACTTCAAAGTTTTTT
>CABFWB010001246.1:26416-38085 GCA_902151455.1 Timema bartmani
TTTTTTTTAATTCTTAGATGATTTTTAAGTTTATTTACTAACTGTGAAACCCCCTTTGGAAATGCTCAAGTTCTCCCCTCTCCTGGGTTGGGAACCACTGGTGTAGGGAAATTAATCAAATATTTAATACGCTATACGCTAGTCAGAATGTATTGTTAAATATATACTACTGATCAAAAATACTAATGAAAATAATTTTTTTGAACAATCATTCTATTTATAAAATAAAAGAGAGTAAAAAAGAATTGATTTATGATGTTCTCATGAGTATCAAATATTGCCGTAAAGTTGTCTGCTTCTTTTTAAGTACTGCATCTTATTACCTGTTCAGGTTATACGCCTATCTACTAATTACACTACTGGGCTAGGGATTAGGAAGGCTTAGATTAGATCAAGTGTACCCGCATTTTTGTGGAGGGAAGGGTGAGAACCATTTAGGCAAATCCATACTCAGTGCACCCAGCCGAGATAAAACACCAATCTCCCCGTCTTCGGCAGTTTAGTCTAACAGGAGATTAGCGCGTTAGCGGTTAGACTACGCGGCCACTAAAGCGGGTGAGCTGATGCAATTAAAAGTATTAACTTTAACAACATAAAAATTGAGTCAATAAAAAAAATGGATTTTAAAAATAATTTTTTTTTTAAATTTAATGAAATACTTTATTTATACATAAAAACGTGACAATTTAATTAATTACTACTTGAAAAATAAACCGCCTTATTACCTATATACTTTTGTTAAGTTTTATTTTAATTTTAAAATTTTGCTTTGATATCTATATTCCAGAATAACATTCCGTCCTTAATCCATGTGTACAAAATTTTGCGAGGGGTATTATTAACATGTTTTTTTTTGTTTTGTTTTTTTTGCTTGTCAAGTAGGTTTCATCTGTGACATTTAATGTTGC
This sequence comes from Timema bartmani, assembly GCA_902151455.1. Classification (NCBI taxonomy): domain Eukaryota; kingdom Metazoa; phylum Arthropoda; class Insecta; order Phasmatodea; family Timematidae; genus Timema; species Timema bartmani. The sequence goes on from CABFWB010001246.1 coordinate 27,325, forward strand.
ATGTGTAATGTTGAGCTTTTTTTCCGACTAGTAAAAAACACGTCTAACAAGCAGCCCATTTTTGTTATTTATATTTACTTGTTTAGTTTAAATAATCATATTTAGATCGTACTAGGTAGACGGACAAGCGCAAATGGGGGTGGATTTTCCACATTTTAATTTAACAAAAGACGTTTCCTTGTCATTTCTTCACGCGTATACGGGTACAGTTTGGAAAATTCTAACTTTTATTTACCTTATGGCCGGCATTGATAGCATTTATTTTAGTTTATACTATTAATTATTAAAGGCAACAACAGCGTACTATATGACTTGAAGTTTGTATAAATGAAATTATTTTTGATAACTTTTGTAACTATACGTTACTTTTATTCTTACCAAAATCTTACTAAAGCTTTATTGTACTTATATACACTCGATATTAAGTCGTTTTTAATATTTTTAATTTAAATGTGTAAATTTCTTGTTTAAATACTATAGGAATGTAATATGTTTCATAGTTGTATGAACAGACGATGTGTAGTCAAGGGATGACAAACCTCCAGGAAGGTGAAACATTCATAGATATTTAATATAAGTGGTACAATACTGTCGTAAAAAACTTTTCCTATTGTCTTTATTATGGCTTGAAAAAAAAATACAATTATTAATTGATTTTAAGTAAACTATTTAAGCGATCTTTCCTCCTAAAACGTATTGACTACTATTTATCATAAATTATAAAATATGAGTACACTACACTCTAATTCTAAAGCTAAAATGGAAAGTTACCATTTTTGTATTGAGGTATGATTATATAATACCTAAATATCAAGTTTTAACGACATTCATTATACAGTTTCTTCTGTAGACTTAATGTAGGTATAGACCAAATGGATCAATCAATTATTTTGAGCTCGGGGTAAAATAAGACTCCATAATTAAATATACAATATAGGCAGAAAGAGTGCACGATTATATTACTTTCCATAAATAGGAAAGTAAAGAAGTATATACGATCGTATTTAGGTCGGTTTGTTTTACAGTAGGGTGATATTCGTCTGGTATTTTCCTGGACATTCCCTGCTTTTGATACATCTTATCAATAAATGTCCCGGAAAACGTCACGGATTTTAAAAACCATCCCGTTTTCAAGATGCAAGCTTAAAAATAAAATTGCTGCGTGGAATCGAATACGTGGTCAATGTTTATCACAAAATGCAATATTTAGTTAATTTCATTTGAAATTTAAAAAGGAGATGGAGTTGAATGACGAATGTTTAAAACTTAAAATCCTCACTGTATTTAAAAATAATTAAAAAATATAAATTATTATATTTAAATCTAATAAATATTTTTAAATGATCTAAATGGTATTTGAAACGTTATTTCTTAAAAAAAATAATCATACCTATTGTGATTCTTGATTCATGATTGTAAATTAAGCCACTGAAAATAAAACATCCTCAAATTGTGCTTCTCTTTATTTATTTTTTTATTTTTCCATCCCTGATTGGCGTGAGTAGGGAATGGTCAGCTAATCTTACAGAAGATTGCCCACTTGTGCTGTTTCTACCCCAAGCTTTAGTTTCTTAGTGATTGAAGTTTCCAGGAGATGAATCTCGAAACTTTAGATCAATCACTACGCCTGCTAACTGTGACGATCGGACTTAAGTAAGAGACCAAGTAAACATCGCAGGCACTCAAAGCACCAAAACTACTCTTTTAACCCCAGATAACTCACCCTATTCTCTACATTTCTTATAGGCCGGTATTTTTTCTGTACAGGAATCCTTTTTTTCTTCTTTACTTTCGCCCACTCTTCTTTAATTTTTTATTTTATTTTTTTTCGCGTGAAGCTATTCTGTCATCATTCTTACCGATGCTGTTCAAATGTTTGTATTGCTGATCTCACTTCAAATGAAGTGTCGATTCCAATCAAAGGGGTTAACTTGTGTTACCAACTAGTTGCCGTAAAAAAATCAAATGAATTGATTTATTACAACCTTTAATTTTTTTTACATTTTGTTACAAAATGGGATCTAATTGTAGGATTTAGATAAAATAAAGGCACGCGCATTAATTTGGAAATAACTCTTACTCACTTAGGTGACTGAATGGTATAAGGCATAACTCTTGTGTTGGACTGGCCTTCTGATGACGGGTAGACTGGGGATTTCAATTCCGGTCGGTTCTACTTAGGGTGGTTTTTCCTGAACTGATGTCCCATTCTCCTTCCACATAGATGCATGTAGATGACTTCTAAAATGATTGCTTTCTAATCCCCACCCGATTAGAGTGATTATCATACATATTATGTATACGACCTGAACAGGTAGTAACACGTGGTGATTTAAAAAAATAATAATTACCCTTCTAATTAAATATAATATAAACCACATTGGTGGGCATGTAGACAATACGTCATGCCAGTCTCTTTTAGTTTGCTGGTGATAAAGATGTCAATAATGAAATCCCTGCCAGTTATATTTAGAGTGGTGTGTTTTTCCAATGGTTTCCGGATTTGCGTGAAAACGGGTTCGATTTATTATGAATCATATCCTACTTTTACCTGCCCCAATAGCGTAAATTTAAAATCTACTTGCCCGAAAAAGTACATTCCAAAAATTTGATTTAAATTAGGTGTGCATTGATGTATGTTAAAAATGTCATTTGTTCAAAATCTACTCTATTCTTAATATAAAAGTCAAAATATGTTATCATAAAATTCTTTCTAAATGTACCTGGAAGTTTTTTTTTTTGTGATGGTGCACGAATTTAAAAAAAATCTACAAAAATAACTAAGCCCAAAAAACCTATTTATTTATTTGCGAACAAATATGTATTCCGTTAAGACACATATATTAAACCAGGTCTTGTGTTGGAACTTAACCCGATCCAAAGAATATGTATTAAAAAATCTAATTAATTTGATTTTATTCATACTGACTAAAACTTGCTTATGTAAATCTTAGATTGAGCCTCAGGGATAGTTTCTTTTTGTTTTGTCAGTCTATGCCAAAATAATGCCAAATGAAATTTGATGCTGTTTTTCTTCGGTAATGTATTTACAGACTACAAATTTTGCTTGGCTTAATTGTTGAGAAATTATAAACTATATAGTTTAATCACTGATGGTACAAACAGGTAGTAAGTAATATTCAGTTTACAAAAAAACAATCTAGTACTTTCTCGGGATATCTGAATACCTAAATTAATGGACTGAAGATCAAAAATATACAAGTGCTTGAACGAGATTATATCTCCGACTTCCATGGCATGACTGAACTAAATAAAGGCGTTTAACACTTTAGCCCATGTGTCCATCGATTCCGGTGTTAGACATATATTACCGTCACTTATTACTGCCAATAAAATGTCAGTTTATTAAAGTAAAACATTTAGTTTTCCCAAATTTTCCATTTTTTTTTAGATCCATCCAGTCAAAATGAATACCCTGTTAAATAAACAATTCGATGGTAGAAACACATGCTTTCTAAAAAAAACTGTGTGTGAGATTCCACTTGTTTTTTAAAATAGGGGAAGTGGGAGGAATTAAATGAAAGTAACCCTACCCAATGAGATTTCGGATGAACAATCAGGGAGTTGATTTATCGCACGTTTTGATTTACCTCTACGAACCACATTCATACCAATAATTTATAGCCCTTTTGTGCCCCCATTTGAATATAAATTAAAAAAAGAAAAAGTTGTACATAATTGACATCAAACGTAACTTCTTTTTCACATCTGATATTATCATTTACCTAGAGGTTTATTAATAGAAATTGAGGTATTTTAGAATTAAGAATGAAATTTTGACCAAGCATTGAGTTTAGATACAAAGTAAAGACAATTTTCGTGGTATTTTTTTAAAAGTAATAGTTATATTTGAATGATTTATGATCTCTTATGATGAATATTGTTTTTAATCATGCCGAAAGTTTAATGGCTTACATTAAACAATAATAATAATGAACTTGAAGATATTTTGTTTCAGATTTTATATTATGAGTTAATAGCCGATCGTTACCTATCAAAAATATAGCTATTTATTAAAGTATAGTATTTATATTTTCTCCTATGGATTTTTTTTTTTTATTTGCGCTTATTGAGCCCAATGACTATATAAGAACATGAATTAAAAGGTGACTTGTTTTAAAACAGACACAGTATCTATAGTTTTAGGGTCAAAAGTTTTCATTCATTAATGATGAAACACTAATTTCATCGATAATAATATATTCTAGGCTGTGCTTACAAAAGGGTGGCTTAATTAGTTAGCTCAGTTGGTAGTGGGTATGATTAACTAGTTTGATATGGTAAATTACTCGCTACCTAATTTGAATACATCTTAAATTTTAGTTTTCAGGTTCATATCAATTTAAGTGTTGGATTATTTCAACATCCAAAATTGGTGATTTAATGAGCTAAGGTATCCGGCTCTCAATATTCCGAATTTACACTAACGAGAAGATTAAGGATTTTTTTTTTCTGGTGAATTTGAAGAAGAAATCCTTTAAAAAATTTTTTACTAAAATTGTATTTAAATAATTTCTACCTTCATGTAGAATAGCCAACCTTTTACGATTAAATCTTATATGAGCGGAAGTATTAAGCCGAACCGTAATCACCAGTGGCTGTTATTCAACAATAGCTCTAGGAGTTGATTAATTCACACGCCCATCACTGAGTAGGTCATAAGACCATCAATGCATAATGATCCTGAGCACGGGAGCATTCATGGAGGTATCAGTGATAGATCGTTGATGTTCTTAGCCAAAGGTCCCGGATGTGAATATAGTGCCAGGCTTTCATGTTTTAAATAATTATATTTGATTGAAATGTGTGTTCAGATACAACTCCAACCACGAATAAAGTTAATTTTCACCTTCATTTACAGTATACGGTTTATTAACTTAAATAATAATCGAGAATTGGTCTCATGCGAACAGTAAAACATTGATGGCACGGAACTTTTAAATAAATCGGGTCAATTATTTTGTATTAATTCACTACATACTTAATAATGGTTACATTGTTTTTGATTACAACATCGTTGTGCTATGTATTTTAGATTCATATAGCCCATATAATAATATTATTAATATAAATTTTTATCGCCCCCCTCTCAGTGCCCGTTACGTGTACACATTACGGTAGTGAAATTTAGATGAGTATTGAAGAATTGAGTTTAAATGTACCTACATTAGCTTAGAGATAGAATCGGAATCAATTAAGGTAAATATACCATCACTTCAGTATACCTGATTTGAGTTCGAGCCCCGATATTCCCCTATCATTGGCAATCAGGTCTAGCACGAGAGTGAAGCGTTTTACCATCCAACCAATAAAAAAATAATTAATAAATTTAACGTCAATACATCTATAGCTGGTGGTTTTAACTCTTAACATTTTTTATACTTCATTTTTATAAGACCGTTGAAATTGGTATTTTAATTGATTCCAATATCATTCGGGCAAAAAAATTAATTTCCTTTCTCCTGTATTGCAATTTTGATTGTTATATCCCAGACTTATTACCCATACAATTTCTAAAATTCAGCTACCTATCCATTAGTCTTAAAATAATCAACATGACACGTATAAAAATATTACTCCATTAGCTGATTAACAAATATAGGCTAATAAAGTCTTTTGCTCTATTTCTGATCATTATGATGTTTGTATTTGATGGCGTAATATTATTTCAAGCTTTTAAACTTGTCACCCCGTTATTATTCACTCGTACGGAAAATACTTCTAGAGGAAAGGAAGGAATGCAGGGAAATTTTCCAAACTTTTATAATTAATTCGCTTGAATTTAACATTACGGAGAAAAAGCTGCACCAACTTGCAACAAGTCAAAATTACCAGCAGAATACAGTGGAATGGGAAGATAAAGAAATTTGTTTACTTAGGTAAATTTATGTACATCCTGTATACAACTATTTATTTAGCTCAGGCGTAGCAAAGTTGCCCTAAACGTACATTTTAAGTCAAAACTGTTGACGCAAACTCCAAGTTCCTTATTCATTTTATAGCGTTTCTCAGTTATTTAGAGGGGAAATATTTATCTTTGAGCTTGCGAGTCAGCTAATGATTTAAATTTGTACTATCTTTTTTTATTTTTTTATATAGGTCTGTCTGTCTCTGGCTATGGATCCAAAATGGTTTGAATGATTTTGTTCAAACTTGATATTTAGATGTAATAGGGCTTTACCACAATACTAGTCCTTCAATTAAGGGTCACTTACTGATGAGTACTTTTTTGGACTTCCATATTTTCTAAAATAGTTCCAACGATTATGTTTAAAATGTATATCTGGGAATTTTATGGAACAACAAATGGCAATGTCCAAATATTTGGGGTGTGGGTGAAATACATTTATGGGTACTTGATTGAAGAACTATTTTTCAAAAACTTAAAATTTATTACAAATGGATATAACGATTTGGTTCCAAATGGGTATCTTGGGAGTGTTTTACATGGCAAATAACACTTTTTACCGGGTTTTGGGTAGAAATTATAAAAGGGGTAATCCGCCGATGAATAATTTTTTAAATGACCAACTAATAAAAAAATATCTCTAACGATTTTGCTTAAAATGTATATCTGGAGAGTGTTTTACATAAACGTGACAAATTAAGCTGTATACTTATTTTTGGGGTGAAATTCTGTTTTGGGTAATTAAGTGACGACTTTTTTAAAATTGACTACATATGAACTCAGCCCCGGAGTGGTTGGATATGCACATTGTTGAAGAATTGATCCTTGTTGGTGTGCTAGCTTGACACTGGATATTGTTACGTTTCATTAAAAATGTAAATTACTTCTCAAAATGAGCGAAATACAGCAAAGGATGGATAGTATGAGCAAACCTTAGCCGAACCAAACCAAACTCTGGAACAACGTGATAATAGCCTAAATAATCCTAAACTAATATAAGGCCTAACACGATCCTAATTATGTGCAAATTGAGATAAAAGGTTTTTGGTTGGTTTATGGGCCTAAATTCGTACGGTCTATGGGCTGAAATAGTACTGCTAAAGGATTTGTTGGGCTGATTTTAAATTTCTTCATCAAAACTGGATGACATTTAAAAGTTAAAAATTTTAAAATATAAATCCAAGCGTTATTATGGTGAAATTATAACTCGCAAATAAAATAAAGGTTTAGCCTAATTTGAGAACTCTATCAGGGTTCAGCCAGACTGACAAGCGTGAGAGCGGCGAGCGCTTAACGACTGGGTGGCCAGACTGGTGAGCGCGTGATTAGCAGATAGCTCTCGATAGTTGTTAACGAGGAGGCTCAGAATATTGACTCAGTGAACTGAGTTGTTTTTAAACAAGTGATTTATTGTTATGGTTTTCACATACTCTCTCCAATCTAATGGTGATTCTTATTTGTAAAGGCCTACTTTGATAATATTGAAGTATTTTAACATATCAGTTTTACACATATATATATATATAGACATATATATATATATATATATGTATGTATGGGTTATGATCTTACTAATTAAATTAGGCCGTTAGTAGCAAGTGTGATAAACCTATCGATATTAATAAAAATGTCAAAATGAGAAGTTTTCCTAGCACTAAATGAACCAACATACTAGCGCCTGTAAACTAGACTGAACCGGGTCGAGCTTGCGCGCTCCAGTCTGGCCACCTCTCATTACAACCAATGTGTTCTATTTTATATTTTAGTCGCTTGAGCGCTCGCTCACTCATTATGGCCGTCCCCTTAGGGTCCGGATCTTTGAATTCTAGGACTCCATTTAAAACTTTTGTATACATAATTGTCTATTATCAGTTTGCACACTTTATTATAATAAGGCTAGCTTCAATTTATTACCATAAACGGTGGTCATTTAGCATAAGGTGTTAGACTCACAATTTTTTTTTGTGATAGGGTCAGGTTCAATTTCGCCACCTAGCGTGTCTAGGGGGATGTTATTTACTCGCCACGGTAATGTGGTTGCATCTGCTCTAAGCTACCTTTCTAGTCCCTACCTGTATGATTAAACCTTGTGTCGTACAAACAATCCTGGTAGAGAGAAAAATTTAAAGAATTTAAAACAGAACCCTAAATTATTGTATGCTGACACATCTGAATGTATAGTATTATTTTGGTTGAAAAAACAGTAAATGTTAGTTACTAAAACAAATTTAATATAGGCCTATTCATACATCAATTAATGTTATCTGCAGCAGTCACTTTTGATTGTTTTATCAATACTTATTGAATAACACAAATAATAAAGTAAAATTGTATTAATGTTTGCCGCAAAGAAAAAAGTTTTGAGTTTTCTTTATTATTCTTCCAACGAAAATATGGATCTATCTATGCTTAAGTTTTATATTTCATTTAATCACTTGTTTGTGTTAAAATATAGATTCATAGCTATAGTTTTTTTCCCCAGCACTGCGTCCTACTACCTGTTTAGGCTATAAGCATAATGTAGTAATTACGCCAGTCAGTTTTAGATGTGGAGGGTTAAATTTAAAGGAAGTGTACCCGCACTTGCGTAGGAGAGTGGAAAACCATTTAGGAAAAAAAACTCTCAGTACACCTGACCGGGATTCGAACCACGATCTCCCTGTCTTTGGCAATCTAGTCTTAGACCATGTGAACATTGAAGCAGGTTGTAGATGCTATAAACATGAGTGTGTGTTAAAATATGCTAAGTTTGGTCATTTAATTTTTAATCTTTTGTTCAATTAAAGAAGTGTTCTTCTTTCGTATACATTTTTAGAAGATGCGAAGGAGTTATTATGATTATTGAGCCCATATCAAAGGATAATTAATTTACCTTCATCTTCGATATTTTAAAGCTCCACACACTCGTAATAGTTAATTTATTTTAACTATGTATACGTTATATACACATCCAGATACAAAAACTATTTATTACTTTGAATTAAGGGGTTTAAAAATATAATGATCACTATACTAAGTTTTTATAACAGCAATTTATATAGTTATTTGTAAACATAGCTTTACATAAATCCCAACTCTCAGTTCCCGCGTCTAGCATTCGACGTCCAGTGCCACGCAGAACCGCCGGAGGTGGTGAACAGGGCTGAAGTGAAAATTAATTTCTCTGTTCCAGTAACATTATATTTCTCATTTCAGTACAGCAGTCGTGTCCCCTGTGGTTCCCAAAATAAAGTGCCGTGCCTTAGCCTTCTAACTCTATCTTCGTTTCTAGTATTTAATCCCTTTTTTCTTTCTCTCTCATCTCCTCTTATTACCTAGATTCTCGTGGCTTTACGATCGATTTTACTTCCACCTCAACCTCTCTTCGTAACGTGCTATCTTCACTTTTTCCTCTTTATACAATTTCACTCTTTCTCTCTACCAAAATGTACCAAAATGAAGATTTGTTTCCTAACGTAAGCTCATTCTTTTTTTTTGCTCCCTTATGCTGAAATTGGATTCTCCATGTTAAATTTGGAATATATTTTCATGTTCTTTTTTTTTTCATCCCTTCCTCATAGCTTTTGTATAATCTATTACAAGTTAGTTTTGATCTTTTCCTCCATTTTCCATCTGATTGCAGGGGGTTGATAGGTTTTCCCCCCTCCCCAAAAGTAAGTTTGTTTCATCAAAAGGGTTATGGATTTCTAACAACCTCTAAAATTCGTTAAAAAATATTCATAGATAAAATAAGATGAAAAGATTTCTTATCGAATACCAGATTACAAAATTCTGTTTTCAAGTTTCCTTTGCATGGTAATATTGGGAGAAATGTAGGAAAAGCCAAAATTTGTACCTTGAGATGAATTCTTGGTGTGTGTCGTTTCAAATTATATAGCTCTCTTACTTTCTCCTTTCCACCAAAATATTTCAAATGATTCCATATATCTCCAGATTTACCAGCTATATTGCATAACATTTTGTTTTATAGAGTAATAATTTCATTTAATAAATTATGTTTATAAATAACTAAAAATGTATTACACCTAGTTTATATTTGTATTCCTACCTGAATAGTTGGGTGTAAATATTTAGGTAAGTTCTCAATGATAAAACGTGATGCGATTAATGACGATACTACTGCTAAACGATTTCGGATAAGTAGACCATTAATAATGGCCATGTTTACGACAGTCTTGGTCCTAACACGTACCATTACTAACCATGCTATTTGCAAGAATAACAACACGTTTACTTTGAAAAATTAAGAATTAATCATGGGTCGATTTGAAATGGGTTAGTTTAATCTTAAACAAGATTAAATACCTTACTGTAGAGATTGATTGTGTTTACAATCTCGTTGTTTTCTAGTCCAAGCAACCTTAATTGAAAATACATTAAATAAACATAGAATAAAAGGAGGTCACGGTTATTTTAAAAGGGATTAATTCAAAATTAGATATATTGTTACTATGTAAAACTTATGTGATATTCTATAATACTGCTTATTATGGCATGATGGTTTGAAAACGAATTTATGATGGAACTTTATATCTGAAACCAATTTTATCTACCGGCATTTCTGTGAAAGTTCGCCGAATTAATTCATTTAATAAGCAGCTGATGGAACTTTCCGTTTTTAAATGTACATCATATACCAAAATAGGCTTACGTAAATAGGAAAATAAGATTATAGGAATTTAATTATTTGTTTTAAACACAACATGAACCATTATTATAAAACAAAAACCCATGTTGTGTTAGCTTTAGTAGCAAGTGCTACCAGAAGAATAGGAATGATCTTTTTTCCAAAATGATTAGCAATAAAAAAAAAATTTTTTTTTTTTTTTTTT
>CABFWB010001246.1:38120-73591 GCA_902151455.1 Timema bartmani
TTTTTTTTTTTTTTTTTTGTTGCTGTCAGAACTTCCGTTTGATATTTATGTTTCTTATACCATACCTTTTGATCTATTTGACCAAAAAAATGTTAAAACATTAGTACATTATTTTTTTGCATATCCAGTGTTCCTACTTATCTCACCTCAAACTGTGACTCAATTAGACAATCAAACTGTATTAATAAAGTGTAATGTAACTTAACTCTAAAAAAAACATCAATTAAATAAGAATTTATCTCTGAAGGAGATTTTAGAAAAAAAAAAAACTGTATTGGTTTACATTGATAACATTCTATATACATTGATATTATTTAGCATTTAACTTTACCGATATCTCTCTCTCTCTCTCTCTCTATATATATATATATAATATATAATTATATATATGCCAATATTATATGCTTTTAATACTGTCAAAAAAAGTTTATTTGTAGTTTATCTGTAATTTAACCTAACATAACACAACACATATTAAATACTCAGTTTTGTGATGATAAATAGTTATTTTCATGAAAATAGTTTAATATAAAATAATTCATGATTTTTTTTTTATTTCACCTGGGAATTTATTTATTTATGTTATGTGCATTTAATATCCCAAAAATAGTCTTAACCTTCTCACTACTAAGAGCTCAAAATATCATTGCCGCACTTACAAAAGTATGCCACTTATTATTATATTGAACTAGTTGTATCCTGTCCCTCCCATTACTCCCTCTACCTATCTTGAGCTAGTTCTATCCAGTCCACCTCACTACACCATATCACTTTAGGGTCATTTCTAGTGCTATTCTCCCATCTGCGTCTAGATATTCCCAATAACTTTGCCAGTCATTAACTTGAGCGCGATTCAAGATTCTTCCATCCCTGTTGCATCTCCTGAAAGATAGTTCTTGACCTCTCATAATGTAAACCTACTATTTAGGACAAAACCTTTAATTAAGTGTCGATTATAGTGTTCCACTTAAGTGCTACCTACAACAAAAGCATCCAACTATTTGATTTGAAGTGTGAATGTGGTCGTGGTTGTTTGTAGGTCATGTCCCGGACTTCGTAATAGTTCTTCCCAGAGGGACTTCCGCTTTCCCCTCTACCCTCCCTCCAAACTGCTAGTTTGAGCACCCGGGGCTAATTTATCCCCCTTCCCTGCCCAATCTCACTAAGCACTCGCTAATTGTTTTCCAATGTTCGTTACAGGCCGGTGAAAGTAGCTGTTCGCTTAAAAACCACACTTGTATTAGATGGATAGTTGGTTATTTAGAAAATTTATCATTTCGACGTTGTAAACTTTACTAATTTAGTGTATAATTACTATTAATTATTATGATTTAAATTCATATTGATTTTGTAATTTAGTTTTTTTAGCACCGCTTCTTATTACCTGTAAGGGTATACACTTATTTACTAATTACGCTAATGGTTTAAGGGATTGGGAAGGTTATATTTATAAGAAGTGTACCCACATTCTCGTAGGAGGGTGGAAAACCATTTTGGGAAAACACTTCAATACACCCAACGAGATTCGATCTCCTATCTCCCCATCAACGGCAGTTTATTCTGACATTAGAGTAGCACATTTGAACGTTAGACCATCGAAGGAGGTTGTAATTTGGTTAATCTTTGAACCACGTATAAAGTACTCGTGCAAGCTTTACGCATTTACCTACACTAAAGAGAGAGAGAGAAGAGGCTGATATAGTTTAGAGGAAATATGCCTTCCTTTGCATGGAGGGGAGTTGGGAAACCATCTAGGCATCGAAAACAATATATATAAATAGCCAGGAATAGAATAAAAATCTCCTCATTACTGGCAAACCGGTTAGATAAGCCTAACTAACATCTAGTCACATGCTGTGACGTGTGTGCTGATAAGTCTATATTAAAGCGAACAAATAAAATTAATAATTTAATAAAATAAAAACCCTTAGTAGCTAAAACAATCTAAGGAAACACGCTTCGGTGGCCGCGTGGTCCAACGCACGACTCTCGTAGTAGACAAGACAGCCGATGACGGGGAGATTGAAGTTGGAATCTCGGTCGGGTGTACTGAAGGTGGTTTTTGGGGAAAAGGTTTTCCATTCTCCCTCCGAACAAATACGGGTACATTTCCTCTAAATAGAACCTTACTAATCCCTAAAATAATTTGCGCAGTAAGTACATAAACGTATACATAATCCGAATGGCTAGTAAGGCGTGGTGCTAAAAAAAGAAACAATAGCTCCGTGAAGGTGATAAATACATAGTGAACTAACAAAGTATTATGAAAAGAACAAATTAAAAATAAGAACTAGATACTCTCTCGGATCAAGTAAATAATTAGTTTGTCTAGTCAATTCAACGTACAATGGTAGAGTATGCGTGTTTATCTCTTGTCTATGGAAAACTTGTTGAGTAATTTTGTTAAAATATCATATTGAGAAAACTTTTCCATATAAGCCACTGCGTTAGGAGTAAGCAACGTTTCTAGAGGTTAATTTAAGGTCATATATATTTAATTATTATATTTAAGGAGAAAAAGAAAATACTCATAAAGCAGGGAAAAGAGGCTTACATCTATACCTAAAATTGGATTTTTTCTTAGAATATATACGTGTTTAGTCAATTAACCCTTTTGAAAAAGACGAAGCTCTCCCACCACGGTAACTACCTTTGAAAGGCAAGAAAAGGCCAATATTCTGGCCCAAAAATGCGTTGATAATAAGTTTCCGGCTATTCCCAATATTCTCACATCCGTCACGCCATATAGGTGGACGCACGAACAAAGCCTCATCTCATCTGGTTTTATGGTAGTAGGGAAGTCCTAAACCCTTCCATTTGATCTGAGGTGTATATTCCGAAATGGTTACTAATTTTATAGTCATCTAACGTAAGTTTTCATCTTCTTTATTACTACCAAATTATAGTAAATAGAAGAATAGTAAGACGAAGCGCAAGCTAAACATTTTTTTTAAACAAAAGAATAATAAGTTTTAAAACATGAAAAAATTCCTCTAATATCCACTAAACGTTCGAGCTTTATTTGAGACAGAACTCTACGAAAACCCTAAGATTTCCTCAGCCCGATAGGATATCGGAGGAAAATGAAAACTTTTGCTTTCAATGAAAAACAAAACTTTTCCTATTATGTTTTATTGCTGTGTTTATAAAAAAAACTATTATTTTTAAGAAGCGCATCTTACAGAACGAGGTTCATTTGCATTTTCTTAATCTTCCGCCGCATCTTGCGTGAAAGGTTTTTGTGAGTTACTTTATCTCACTTTCTCTGTCTTTATATATCTTTCATCTTTCTCCCTTCTTATCTGTTAGCTTGCGCATCCACACAGAAACGAATTTGATGTTTTCATATCAAATATTATCTCTAAATAAATTTTTAGCCTCAAAGTTTTAAATTAATTTCCTAACATTATATGAGACCACCTTTATCTGCGAAATACCTTGTTTCTAATCATATGCATTAGAATTTTTTGTTTATTTTTATTGCTTAGTATTCCCCATATTTAGTCAAACACATTACATTTTTTTTTCAATTGTAGTGCTCATTTGTAAATAGATGTTTTTGTCAAAAGATTATGATAAAATTAATTTTAATGACATGCAAGGATAGGGAAGTGTGGAGTGTGTGTATGTGTATGTGTTTATGTATGCATGTATGTATGTATGTCTGTGAATGTATGAGATTATATCATGCTATAAGAGAGAGGAGAAAACCATTTAGGAAAAATACTCTTTGAGACTCGAATTTCAATCTCCTTTTCTCCAGAAATCCATATTAACTCTAGAGCTACATGTTAGACCATGTGACAACTGAATTTAGCTTCCATAAATTGCTTTATAATACAGAATTGAGAGAACACAGTGCATTTTTTGTCTGGAAAAATACGGGGAATTTTGCAAAATATAGTAAAAATATAGGAATATTTCTAAACTCGGGACATTTAACTGAAAGCTTAAAATAAAAGATCTTTGAATGGACGAAAAAGTGAACTGTAGAACTAAGTACGCTTATCAAAACATGTCATATTAACTCTTAAAAAAGGGTTGTGAAGTGACAGAAGGTGTATTTACCCATAAATTTTAAATCGTTATGTTTAAAAAAAATGTTATATGGCTTCACACTTAAGTCAGTTTGATGAAACGTAAAATTAAATTACTCTTTTATTAAATCTAAGCTGCCAAGAAAAATGGGCATCCTTTCTGGGAAACTCTATATTAAGAAAATGGTGGAAGCCCCAATGCTCTTTAGTTCAAACTCAGCTGAGCTCATTGGATTTTTACCTATTGATGAAAACACCAAGGACAACTTCCTTCGGAGAAGAAGGTAAAGCCAGCGTTCCCATGTCAATTGGGGCATTTATAATATTCCTGGAATTCATATGAAATATATTTTCGCGAAAATTTGTAGACACCCACTCATAGATATTCTTTGCGGAAAGTAACAGGAGGCTACCAAACTATCAAGAATTCCGTACCAAATTTGATTTCTCCCTAATGTTGCGGGGGAGTGACAATATACAACCACTGCATTGGCCGAATTGGAAACATTTCACGAACCTACCTTCAGATGGTAGACTCCTATTATTATTTACAGTTTTTAAGTTGTTATTAAATTTGATACAAAAATTTCAATCCTAAGACTAGAATGAAAGAACTCAAAGAACGCTTGTTGTTAATTTATACTATCCTCCTGTTAAACTTGTTAATGATATTTTAATGACCCTATTGAAACGACTTGGTGGATTTCTGGGCCAATTTATTATTCATGTATACTTCTCTGTTAATAATTTTAAATTACAGGGTCTAAGTAGAAACTTTGGTTAAGTTAGAAATTTGTAGACTCTAGTTTTAAACTTCTCCTTTTTTAAGTAAAAATGGCAGAAAGTTAATTGATTTTTTTTTGAATTAATAGGAGAAGTTTAACAATATTAACCTCTATATAACATTACTCGTGTTGCAGGATTTAACCAAATTAAGAACAAGTTTTCTTATGAATTATTTTTAAGATTTATACTTTCTTTTTGCGTCACATCTTTATACCTGCCCGGACTTTTCACATTTTGTTCCATTATTAGGTTAGGGATAGGGAAGGTAGAATTTATTGGAAATGTATTTGCAATTTTTCGCAGAGAGAATGGGAATCTTTTTTAGGAAATAATTTTTGGAGTTCACGCAGCTGGGATTTGAACACTGACCCTCCATCACTAAAAAACCAGACAAGACTAGCTAAGCCTATATTAAACGCATTCACTAATTCTGTTATTTATACTAATTTAAATATTGTTATTATTATGTTTGTCTGATTAAAATGAATTATAATATATTTTGGACCTATAGTATGTGTGTGCCAAATTATACTTTCTAAATTCGAAGCACTCACTATAAGCAACACCAAGACAGGAAGTTGCCTTAAAACAAACTTTAAAATCCTCTGGCATGCTCATACCAACCTAGAATTGGCATATTTACGCAATATTTGCGGAGTAGCGTTCAACAATTAACCCCTTTTGCACACACTATTCGCAACACTTTATACTACTTTATTTATTAATGTATTCATTATGTGGTACACAATTATTCATGTCCCATATAGAACCCGCAAACATGCTTTTCAAAATGGAGGCCTTAATTATCAAGAAGCAAAAGCACTAACATACTTTGTGGGACTGTCACATTACCCCCTGTGCGCCACCCTAACCACCCCCTCCAACCTCTCCAAGTTGTAGTGAGTATAATAAGTGTTTATAATTTCTTTGTTTAATTTTTACTAACCCTTATAAAATTTAAATGTATACTTGTGTGTTAATGTAACCCTATATTTAAGTTATGTGATACATTTAATTAAATGCCTAGAGGAATTATTTTAAAACAAAATAAAATAATGATATAACTACAGACTACCATGAAATTTTATTTAAATGTTACTTTTACTTTCATTCAAATCTTGTAGTTTCCTAACTCATATTTAAAATGAGATTAGGCTATAGTATAAAAGTGGCTATAGGACTGTCTTTTTTTAAAGACCACCGCAGTCTTATACGTAAAAACCTCTAAATGTTATCAAACACGTTGTGAAAAGAACATTTAATCATTATTAATCATTAAAACTCAATGGATCTTCTGTCTAGAACCAAGGTAGTTATTGATCTGGCTAAAACACTCAAAATAATAATTTTCAAATCAGCATGGATGGGCGTATGGAAGACCAGGTTCGGATTCCGGATGAGTATGCTGATTTTAGTTTTCGATACATTGTTTTCCACTCCCCTCCCACGCCGATTAAATGTGAGTATAATTATTTTAATTCTACCTTTCTTGTCTCTACCCTATCAGCATAGTTAAAATGTGTAGGCTATAGCCCGGACGCATAGAAAATCAATGCAGACAAAATAATTTTAAGGTTAACTGTAGGTCAATTTTTTTCATGTTTTAGGGAAGTCAAGGCATGTAATGTTTCTGATTGAAAATATTCACTTATATTTTGAGAACTAATTTTGTTTTTAAGATACCCATTTCAGTAATCGGATGGTCTAAGACGTCTTTCTCGCAATATACTGTATTGCAAATGACGGTAAAATCGGGTTTCAAATCAAGGTCGAGTGTCGGGTGAGGGTATTTTTTTTCCCCCAAGTGATTTTTTTTATACATGCAAGGGTTGGTATACTTACACCATGTTCTTTCTTCCTATTTCTTACAACATTAGTGTAAATAGCCCGAACATGTAGTATGATGCAAAGAGCAGTTTATTGAACTTTGAAATATTTCTTACACACATGTAAGGGATGGTAAGAATATAATCTATATCTATAAATGTAACACTATTATTCATAATTCAAAACTTTTACAATCGAAGGAAGAAAATGAGTTGAAAAACTTGAACAAGAACTTTTCTCTCGAGAGTTTTATTTATTAGTAGCAATATATTTATCTCACCAATCACTAGCGGTACCTTCTGTGATAGATCTATGTTCCTTCTTTTTATTCCTCCACCCCCCCCTCCCCACCTCGACTAGATTATCATAGAGGTTTACAAAATGTTGCGCTTTGGGAAAGACAGATAAGTCCAGTAAATTTTGTGGGTAAGACCAAACTTTTACACTCCAGAGAAAAGGAAGACAATACGGTAATGGCAAGATTTGCTGACAGGAGAAAAAGAAAGAAAGAAACAAAGGCACGAAAAAAAGAAAAGGGAAAAGACAAATTGAAAAGAATCCAAGCTGGTAGAAGATCATAAATCAAGCAAAATAAAAATAATAATAATAATAATAATAATAATAGATAAAACAACTATCATAGTGTCTTATTCTCTGATATTTATTCTTCTTCAGATGAATTCCTGAAATTGTGCTTCTTCCATAACTTATAACTTTTCTTTCGTGTGTTTTTGTTTGCATTAGAACGTTTACATATAAAATACATTGACATGTTTATTTGTATGTGTGTTTAACATATGAGGTGTGAGGTGTGATGATTAATTTAGTGATAATGTATCATTTTATTCTTTCTCACTACGATTATCATTTTAATGCGTGTTAGGAATCATTATAAAATAAATGTATCCACTAAATAATTTTTTTCCGTAAATGTTTGTTTACATGTAAGAGTGCTTTTATTATTTAAAAAATAAATGTTAAATGACTTCTTAAAATATATTATAGTTTGGAACAAAGCTATCACTATTTTTTTATAAATAAGCCTTCCATATCACAATTCTCTGAAAAATAAGTATACGATGCTGTTAATAATGTAAAACTAGGGTTAACAATTGGTCGATTGCGTTCGACCTGTCGATCTCGTAGCAATTCTAAGTGGATTGTGTAAGAAAACCACATCATCATTAAAAGTCGATCTTTGAATATCAAGTATTATCTAATACTTTTTGAATGAAACCAAAACTACCTTGATCGGTGCATAGTCGGTAGTCTTATAAGACATTAAAATAGTTAAATATATCCAAAGATAAATTATATTTACTATATTTTATTTATAAAATGGGGGACATAAATAGTTGATAAAATTTTTAAACCAAGCAATATTAGCAATATAGAATGTAGACAAAAATATAGTTGACATACGATAGGTGATTGCGGTACCTTTGATAAGTTCATAATTCAATCAGTGCCCACAAAGTTTGCTCACCCCTGATGTAAATTGCTACTTAGATAAATGAATTTTGATCCAAATCGTTTGAAGATTTTGAAAATAAATAAACTACATTTAGATTTATAGTGAAAGAAAGTTTGTATTGTTAATTTTATTTCTAACAATCCCCATATATCCATTTTGATTAAATAAGTTAAAGAATCTCTAAAAAATTATGAATCTTAAAATATTAATCATCTATTTACGATCGTAAATTTTACAGCTAACGTCATTTTAAATGTCTAAGTTTGACGGAAATCCATAAAACCGTTTAGACTGTAGTTGCATTTACAGACAGACAGACAGACAGACAGACAGACAGACAGACTGACAGACTAACCAACGGAACACTGAATATAATAATGTAAAATCAACTTTTATAAGTTCAGAGATATATAAAACATCTCTAGGTTAAACATTTTCCCGGCTATAATACTTTTTCTACATGAAATTGTAACACGCTTCACCTAATGTGTACCCCATAAAAACCCATGAGTGATGAAGACTAAACTTTAAAAGCGAAAACATGACGTTTTATCGGTCACATATGACATGAACGTGTACAACGCTTCTAATTGATTCTATATTTATTCTTTAAGCGTGAGTCTCAAATCATCTATTGTGTCTTCAACTTAGGAACACAAGAGCAAGGTGAATGAGTTTGGGAGTAGATATTTAAGAAATGTATGTAGAAAAATATTTATGGACAGAGTCAGAATTGAATGGTTGCTGAAGGGAATATAATAGGTTAATGTGAAATAAGTATCCTACATGGGTTTGGGTATGTTGAGAGGATGAGTGTGGGTTGAGTGACAAAGCAAATATATCAAGCTTGAGTGTGTGGATCAAAAGGAAATGTTTGAGGCAATGCAAAACGTGGCTAAATGTTGTAGACGAATGTGTGAAAAATAAAATAATACGAGTCTTAATAATAAAAGAGCATGCATGACTCAATGTACGGATGTTGTTGAAGCGGAAGGGAGTAGTGGAGAGTGGAATGAGGATGGATTAGTTAGAAGCTGTTTATTGATCTATATGCACAGTTTCTTGCGTACCCCCTAAGGGAATGGAGGGATTATTTATGTACGAATGTATGTATGTGCAAAAGAATTTCCAGGAATTGCTAGGAGGAGTTTACAGTAATAAAATCATAAGTGCAAACCATACATGATTCATAGCTACCCGTTTAAACAATGACTTAGAAATCCATATAATATTTTATTCTATGATTTGTTATTCAATATTATCTCTTGCTTGGCTACTTTCAATTTAAAAAAAGCCATTATTTATTGTTATTCTCTTCTGATTTTCCAGGTTCATCCTCTTTTTTAAATGAAATAATTAAAAATTTAAGTTGTTAATTTTATCTAGTTTTTAGATTTATTATATAAATATTAATATGCTATTTCTAAACAAGTTAGAGAAAGAGTGGGGTTAAGTCCCCACAGTTTTTACTAGGTGTATGTGAAGCTATTTTTTAGTACATGTGAAAATTGATTTGTAACCTTAAATTATTTACGGGGAATAAATAACTACACTGGTTGGTTGCACGTTACTTTCAAATTGCAGATTCGTGTACCAGTTTGCTAAGAAACTTTTTGTAGAGCTAATTTTTTTTAGTAGTGTATATTTTGTGCGTTTGAAAGTAGTCACTAGCAGAGAGCCATTTTTCTAATTGGGGAATTGTTCAGGAAGTTCCAAGCAAACTGCTATTAGCGCATTTCTTTTCTCAACAGCAAATCTAGTTTTTGCTTCTAAGTATCCATTGGTAGCACGCTATTTCCCTAAACGACGCAAATTGTGTGGCGTGTTACAAAGTTTTAATGGAATATATATTTTTTAAACGTAGAATCTTAAAATAATACATTCCAAAGAAGACATTTGATGCACGTTTAAATTTTCATAAGTGAATATATTTGTGCTACTCAAAGTATATATTTACTATGCCTAGTAACTTATGACTAATTTGAAGTTTACAAAACTATAAGTTGAAATATTTGTTGAAATCATGAAGCACTTCCCAGAGAATCAACATTTGACGTGTGATTCTTTACACTAGTACATAATTTTTAGTAATATTTTTCTAGGGAGCGAATTGTATAGCACTTAAAAATAACTTTTTATGGCATGCTAGTTTTCTCAATACTAAACCTTTTTGCTAGCTTGGATTTTGCTATTAAATAGCTCTCTATCCTTTTTTTTGTGGTGAATCAGACATTCACAAAACTTCTGCAGGCTATTTTTTTTTTCAGAAGAGAATCTTGTCATACATTTATGGAAACTGCTTGAAACTCTTTACTTTTATCAACATTGAATCGTGTTGAGCGTTTCAAAATAACTATAAGTAAATAACAAGCTCATTTTCTACTAGGAAATATTTTTGACGCACCATAAGTATTATACAAAATGCACATTTCAATTATGATATCGTGATAAAAAAATTAAACCAGGCAGAATGGATCCTTTTCATACCCTTAAAGGTTGTACTTGTTTAGGCAGTGGTTTGTGCAGCCTGATTTCCATATGAAGCACAGCTATTTGCAAATTGAGAGCTCATTTTGCCACAATGGTGGGCAAATGATATTACTTACATCCTTAGTTTAGTTAATAATTTTAAGAGAATTTTCAAAGTAGTCCACAATGAAGTGCTATTTGAAGGTTTTTTTTTTAACTTTTCAAATGAACTTTAATAAATCAACTAAACCATCCTTATATATATAATTTGATAAGCCCTTTTCCGGTAATAGAAACTACGAGGAAATGAATGAACAGATTTTGACAAACGACCACTCATTCTAACGGTTAGGATTCCAGGATATCGGGAAAAATAGTAGTTTTCTATGAAAACATGATTTTACAGATCATTTTCAGTTTTATATTCTTTGTTTAGTTACCATGGAAATCTTTATTTGTTGGATCGCTTTAAATCTTTAAATAAAATATATCTCTTTGGCTAAAAAAATAAATTATAACTCAATCTTTATTTGTTGGTCCGAACACATAACAATTTTCTCTTTGGATGAATATTTCTCTTTGAATGCTGGTCATAACACATCTAAACTGAGATGCATAAACTTGGGAATCATTTATTTTTTATTGGAATTGTGTTATCGTTAATTCCCATTTAAATCAATAATGTTGATCATAATTCGAAAATGTAAAGGTTAAGTTGTTAAGTTCGTGAAAATATTGTCTAAGTTATTTTTTGCGCATGATAAAATGATGCTTAAAATTATTTCGGTATGTATTATAAACTCCAAAACGATAAAATGATCTTGAATAATGTTTAAAATTAGCCATTTTAACCTTCTAAATAGATCATCTGAGTAGTTCATCTGTACAATCATTCTTTGTTCACATTACCATGGAAACCAGGATTTGTGTATAGCTGTATATTGGTAAATAAAATATTTGTTTTTATTTAAAAATAATATCATCTCAATTGTTACTTGAGTGGTTTGGTGCAACGAATAAATAGAGATCTAGGAGAAGGGTCATTTTAAAGTTCTCATTGGAGCATGAAGGGGGAAAATATACATTTTTATTCAAATTACACACCAAAAACTAAATATCTAAGAAAAGTTGATAGCCTTTGACGAGTAAACAACTAAAATGTGAGTGAGGGCTAATATATAGATCCTTTCCCAACAAAGTTTAAAATACATTTTAGTGCAATAATCTGCAGCCATCGCTGCAACGGCTCACTAGTATCTCTATAATTCTAAATCTTAGTGACTTTCATTCAATGTTGGTAGTCGAATGTGGGCTTCCTTTAGAAATCAGAGTTTAGCTAATGTTTAGTGCCTTAGGTTCTCAAATAATACCTAGGGCTTGGAAAATGTAGTCAGTTTCAGGTGAGAACTAACTTTTAGAAAATATAAGCATACACCGACTATGGTTTGTGTCCAATTCCAGGAATAGATAGATAGCTGTGGCCCTGACATCACGGTTTTTTCAGGGATAAACTTAGAGCAGCAATTTAGGCAATTGGATGCAAGCCAGAGGAAATTTTATATTTTCCTCTGATATGTAAAATGATCCATTTTCCACCATCCTAATACTTGACTCAGTTGCACATTCCTCAAATAAGTATTCAACTCTTCACGAAACTATTTATATGCTAAATAGACCAGATTATTTAAATATTAATAAAATATTTGTGTGTTTATAATACACATTCCCACCTACATCTCATAATATACTTGATTGCTGACTACGAGGAGGTTGAACAATTTTATACATGTGATATTTTTAAATGACTTTCATATTTCTTCTTTAAGGTGGGGTGCTAGTGAGCACCAGTTTAGTGCATTAATTTTGCAGTCTATATAGCATAAACATTTTTTGGCAAAAATAAATCAAATATTTCTTCTATAGAAACATAGAGTTTAGTTTTCTGTACATACTAATCTCAAGAGTTCTTGAATATCTCTCATGAGCATAGCAGCATTTGGTGACAAACTTTTAAATGAAGAGAAAAAGTTGTCACTAAATTCCAGGATTCCCTTGACAGATATTAAAGAACTGTTGAGATTAGCATGTGCGGAAAACTAAACTCTATGTTTCTATAGAAGAAATATTTAATTTATTTTAGCCAAATAAATGTTTATGCTATAAAAACTTCGAAAATACTGCCCTAAACTCACGCTCACTAGCACCCCATCTTAAGATAAAGCGGTTGATAATCCTCTGAACTACTTATTTTCTTCATAGCTTCCCCTTGGATTAAGACGCTAATAAACATAATGTTTAAATTTTTGAAAAACATTTTAATGGTTAATAAGGAACGTATTATATTAATAGTAGAAGAATTTAATTTATTGTTAAGATTGACATAGTTCTCAATTTAACCTTAAATTGAATTATTCTACTATTAATATAATGTTAAAAGTATTTTTTAATTTTTCTTGTAAGTATTCATGGCTTGTGTATGTATGTATAGTACGATTTTGGTAGGAAGAACAGTAAAAGTTATTTACCAAAGTTACTAAAACAATTTTAATATATTCATGCATCAAGTAATGTTATCTGAAGCTGTCACTTTTGATAGATATCATCAATACCTATAAAATAACACAAATAATAAAGTGAAATCTTATCAGTGTTGGCCGCAAAAAAATATGTTTGAATTTTTTCTAGTGTTCTTCCAACCAAAATCAGGGTATATATACATGAATGTCCCAAGCTAATAATTTATTAAGAATTGTTTTAGGCATAGAAATAGCATACCTGATTAATTGAGACTAGATAAGTTGGTGTTTATATTAATTAATACATTAAGTGTTTTTAAATATTTCTAACACATATTTAAAATAATATTTAAAAAAATATTTAAAAAAATATATAAAAAAATATAAATATTTATACACACACATACACATATAACGAACAAAAGAAGTGACAAGAGTAGATGAGCTCAATATCTTAGTTACATGAAAGTAGCTAAGAAATTTTTAATTTTTTGCATAGTATTGAAAACATGAAGCAAGCTTTTTTTTTTATAAGGAACATAGTAATATTGATCTATGCTAATTTAAATTTGCAGCTTCACCAACCTTATCAAAATCCAGTATGCTGGAATTTTTATTTGCCTCATCCTGTATACAGCCTGTCATGAGAAACATCTAAGAAGATGGCATATCCACACCAACTAGGTATCGTGTCTATCGAAGCAATTCTTGATATCGACAGGCGAAGTTGAGGTGATTTCCCAAATGTGGAACGTAGAGGGTAAAGAGGATTATCTCACAAGAAACATTCGTGTAATAATTTTACTTTAGTTAGTATTCTTTTTATTTTATTTCGCCCTCTCGAAGAAAAAACTATAGTGATCGTCAAAAAATCGAACTCGAGATGTTAACAAATTTCGACGTTTAATGACCCCCTGAAACCGAAAAAGTATATTTTTTTACGATGCCGTCTGTCTGTCCTAACTCGGAGTGCTTATGAGGCACTTTACCGATAGGGCTATAACTTTGTATCTAGGGATTTTTGAAATTATATATCTAATTAATGTTAGCTTACTGAGGGAGACAAAAGGGAAAGTGTAGACTATCTCAAAATCTGCTTTAAAATATTTAATTAAAGTTTGTATCTAGACACCGTTTAAAATTACACACCAAATTTCAGTTTTATTTTTCCATGCAAATGTCTTTGAGGGTACTGTAAATTAGCAGAAATCTCCAATTTTGGTTACATCTCTGTAAATATTTAAGACAGGAAATAACTTAATGTTAAAAACGAAGTACTATTAAATATAAACATTAATTTTATTTTTAATTATTTATATATCAAATATTTAAAATAATATTTAAAAAATATATATATATCATATTCAAAACAATTACATTTTTGTTTATTATGCTCTTTGATGGACACAGATGTTCCTCTTTTCTTAGTGGTTTTATAACAGTGTATATTATTTGATTTACGCTCTTTGGAGGAATGTGATGCGTTCTTTACTTTGTTTCGACCCGTCAAAGAGAGAAATATTAGATTTGTAAAAAAAAACTCTAATTCTAGATTTTGATGGATGTCCACTTTACACGATCACCTGGTATCAAAAGTATTTTTTGCGATAACGTTTGTTTATCTTTTTGTTTCTTACTAGAGCTGAAACAGTTTTACCGATTTGAGTAAAACTTGTAGTCTAAAGCTCTCATAAGCCTCCACCAAGAATTCTTAGAATTAGATAGCTAGCCCGAAGACTAAGGGTAGTTTACAGAGGGATAAAATTAGAAAAAATAGACATAGTAAAAAAAATCCGTTCTAACGAATTTGATTAAAATTGTTATCGTGACACTCTTTAACATTACAAACAAAATGGAAATTTTCATTTATCTGTGAAATTGAATTTGATGATACTGTATATGAGCAGAAATTTCAAGGATTTATTATTTCCCTTTGAGATAAAAAAAACTTATGGTTCTAGAAATGCAAGACTGTTAAATATAAACTCTTTTGTTTGAAATATATTCTTTATAAAACCTATTGGAAAACCATTTAGGAAAAACCATCCTCATTACATCAGACCAGGATTCAAACCTTGATCTCCAGCTCATCGTCAGTCAAATCTATTGCAAATTAGGAGCCGTAGACCATTCATCCATAGACGAAATAGCAATGATATATTTTAGGAGTTTACATTAAACGAATAAAGTCCTTGGATAGTGTTTAACATAATAATATTAATATAAATCGCGCGTTGAATCAAATGTGTAGGTGCTTTGGTGGATGGTAACTTAATAAATTCTGGCTGTATTATTTAATATTTTAATATATAATTATATTAATGAGGTCTATTTAGTTGGTTTTAATTTCGACTTTCCATTTTATTTGAGTAGATAGAGAACTACATTTCACTAATCCAGATTAATTTAAAGTGATTACTTCTCGCCCTAAAATTTGAAGAGTACGGCCACACACCTAGAATGTTATTGATTATGAGGTAGTTACCATGGCAACGCACCAGTTGGTCTATTCTACTTCCAGGTCCTGAAACGTTTCGTCATTAAAATTGTTTTGGCAGGTCTACCGACGATGGGTTGGTATAGAAAAAAAACCTCCTCTCTTTCAATCTTAGTGAATCCTCACGAAACGAGATTCTGTCGGTCATATGGGCTTAATATATTTTGTAGATGATTGAATAGAATTCGGATAACTTAATATATACCTAATCATTTGTAGATATATCTGTAATCATGTATATATAGATAATATATATGATAAAATATTATGTAATATATATATATATAGAAAAAAATAATTTCATATATCTTTATACTTTAATAGTTAATTTATTTAAGATATTTTCATTTATATACAAGTTATTTGATAAATATTGTGGAATATGACTGAGTAGAGAGATTTCCAATATTATGTGATTTATCAAAGGTACACATTCTATAACGGATAATTTAGTTAAGATCCATCCCGTAATATGTGATTTAGTAGATATCTATTCATAATGGGGTTAGTTAGTAGGTATTGTTTATCTAGTTATGATTTATTAGAGATCGCTTACATAATGATGTATTAGTCATTTATTATGTATTATATAATTAAGTGGAATTAATTTTGTTTATGAGTATAAAAAAGTTTAGTAATCAGACTTACATAACCGATTTCGAGCATATACTTATCTTTAATTTAAATCTACCTTATTTTAAAAGTATAAGTAATACATGTCTAAAAGCTAGAGATGAATCTATGGAAAATATTGACATTTAAGAGCTTTAAGAAGAACAGAGCATATTTGACTCGGTGTATATGGATGTGGTTGAAGCGAAGGGAATGTGCAAGGAGAGTGTAATTTGAATAAAGTTAGTGAGGATGGGTTAGGTACAGAACTGTTTTTTGAGCTATACACACGTTTTATTACCCACCCCGAAAAGGAACGGCGTGACTATGCATGTGTATATATGTGTTTATGTATGTATGTATGTATGTGTGTATGTATGCGTGTGTGTGTGTGTGTGCGTGTATGCATGTATATAAGTAATGTATGTATATATGTTTATAGTGTATGTATATATGTTTATAGTGTTTGTATGTAATGTATGTTATATTTGTATGTAATGTTTGTATATAATGTATGGTATGTATGAATGTATTTATGTATGTATGTATGTATGTATGTATGTATGCATGTATGCATGTATGCATGTATGTGCGTATAAGTTGCCTACACCTATATTTAATCGAAAATTTTGGAAAATTGTTTTCTAAGTAAAGTGTTTAAAATATGTTCCATACTTAAATTTGAACTTATTAAATTATTTCATGCATTCAAAAGAATATGTAGGCTAGATTTAAAGTAAACCTACACCAACTAGGACTGATTATATTTAATCAATTTATTAACACCCACTAACAAAACACATTCTATTTTGCTTAGCATGGTCATTCGGTGAATCGTCTACGCGCTAAAATAGTGCGAACTAAAGTGTATTTAATTTGTAGTAGAGCTACCACGTTTCATGATATTTTCAAGCACTTCCAAGACGTTATAAAATAGTTTTTTTTTAAATTATATGGTCTGCTAACTCACAGACGAAGGCCACTTTCTTTGATACTGACCCATTTTCCTTCCTCAATGTGCTTCCGATGCCGTTAAAGAAGGAATAATCAACATTTCCTACTGCAAGCTCATGTGAAGGAACATGGCAAAAAGGTTCTAGCAAGGTGTGGGGGTGTGGGGGAAGGGGGAGGGGTGGGAAGTAGGATGAGTGGAGGATGGGAGAAGAGATAGGACGAAGCTTTGAGAACTCAAGTCGTATTTGCAAGCTTTACAGACCGTGAGAGGTTCACAGTAATTATAATACTAAAAAGTACAGTATTGAACATGCGTAAATGCGTGCACTTTAAATAATAATAACTATTATTATTCAGCACCGCATCTTACTACCCGTTCAGGTTATACGCTTAAGTACTAATTGCACTAATGGATTAGGAATTGGGAAAGTTTAATTTAGAGGAAGTGAACCCGCATTTGTGTGGAGGGAGAGTGGGAACCCGACCGAGATTCGAACCTTGATCTTCCCGTCCTCGGCAGTCGAGCTCAACACGACTAGTGCGTTAGCCAACTACGCTAACGAGGCGGGTCTTGTGCACTTTAAAATAAAGCTCTTTCAAGATGGTTTCTAGCCTTCAATCCGCAATTCACTACTCCTTTGCCTGGATATTAAATATATTATGATAGTATGTTGTGGATTATGAAAGTTTGAATGAAGAGAAAGAGTACCCGTATTTGTTTGCCTGTAGGAATAGTGTTAAAATATTTTAGGAAAAGAAACTCTCAGTACACCTGTCTTTGATTCGAACACCGATCTCCACGTCATCGGCAGCCCAGTCCATTGCTATATTCACGCCTTATACCAATGTTTTCCAAACTTTTTGAATCGCGACTTTAAATTTAATTTTTTTTTCTGGGCTGGCAACAAATTTATATTCCTCATTATTTTCATAAAAATGTTTATTAAATTTACTTAATTGAATTAATTAAACTATAAAAAATCGCGTTAGTTCAGACTTCGTATTCAAACAAAGTGTAACCAAGAATTTTTAGTAAAACTTCGACTTTGTTACAATGTTAGGTAAATGACCAAAAAATCCTATTTCAATTGCTGCTATAAGGCTGTTTCTTTTTTGGGGAGAGTTCTTTTGAATGTTTATTTTTCATTGATATATATTATCAACTAAAATGACTGTATTTTCATTAACTTTTTTAATTTTACAATAAGAAAATTACACAATATGTTAAAGTAAAATAATTTCTGACGAAAATATAGTTTTTCAGTGATTCATTCATTAATAATTCTGTAGTTTATCTATTCGAGTTTGAGTTCTATGTTGATGGGCAGAGTACAATTCAAATCAATCTGAGAGTCTTGATCCTAGCAAGAACTAAAAATCATTGTTCATAGGGGTAGGTTATATTATCAGAAGAGGGGAAAGAGCATTTTAATATTCACAAATCAGAAAAAAAAATGTCCTTGATTTGGGAACAAAATTCCGAGTACAGGAGGGTTTCAAAACTATGCTTCAACACTGTTTCTATTGTCATTATTCCAGTAATTCTTCTTTATGTCTCAGTTTAGTGAAAAGTTTATAGATTTAATATTTTATAAAGTTTAAAAACGACCCTCAGGAACATACTTGAGACCCTCTTTGAGATTGCGACCCGAAATTTGGGAACCACTGGTTTAGAGCACTGGCTCACCAAAGCGAGTATTATTTAATTTCAAGAAATTTGTATTTATATGCACTTTTATCCACTAGACCATAATCTGTTGAAGCATTTGATAAATACAATATATTCAGTCAAGGAAGTCAATACAAACTATTAGATAAAAACTTTTCCACTATATATCTTAGGTGTGAAAAAAACCCATCTCCTATGTGCTCACCAGAGATTCGAATCTTGACTACCCGGAAGTTCAAGTACTGAAAGACTAAATTAATGAGTAAATAAAAATAGACGGTTAATAATTTTGAAATATTTTACCAAAAGGTATGAATTAATTATTATAAACACACCCTACTGGCTTACACCTTTATTTTGTAGCCCAGCACTGTCGATTCTAATACGTGTCAGCGAGGTAGGGGTTTCCCTAGATTTTATTAAATATTTTAATGGTTCCTAAAAATAAATGAAGTTGGGATTCCCTGGCCCATTATAAGTGCGTAGTTAACATTTTTAAGGGGTGACCTGGCGGTCTAGGGGTAAGGTGTCAGACCCCTGTACTGGGGGTCCGGGGCTCAATCCTCGGTCCCGGCTCAGATTTATCTGATTGCCAAACTCTTCCTTCACCTCTGACAAGACGTGTATTAATCACAACTTGTGAATGTGAGGAATGCCAGGCCTCCACCGTGGCTCCGATCCCACATTAAACTGTAGCTCCTCCATTTCATCTCACAATCACCCTACCATTACACATTAGCGTAAGTGCGTACATCCCGAATGGCTAGTAAGACGCGGTGCTATTAGTAATAGTAATAATTATTATTATTATTTTTAAGGTCTCAGAGAGGGGCTGGGTTTATAATATTTACTAAAAAATAGTACCTCATTGATCAAACAGGATACACGGAGCTTATTTATCATGTAACCTATTTCTTACATTACACATTTTGGCTGCTCGAATATTTACACAAATTTACTAAGCCTTTATAAGATAAAAGTTTTTATCGGTGTTGTACCAATATTTACATAGAGGGAAAGTGAGAACCTATTTACTGAAGATATTTATATGGACCTGGCCGGGAATCAAACCCGGACTACCTATTCACCAACAAATCAGATCAAGTAGGGATAACTCCTTTATAAACGCATCCACCAAAGTGGGTAACACATATTTTATATTAATATACATGATTCTTAAAATAAAAAGAGTTTACATGTTTGTTGATAAAACATAATTTTAGTAAATGTACACAAGAATTATTTCTCGTATTTAAATATATTTGGTGTTATTCTAATTTCGTTAATAATTACAACTAAGTTAACAGAAGTTTAGTTTTAAGTGGGTGGATACTGTTCTGAGGTTGAGCTAATAGTCAACACACTTTTATAACAAACATGAAATTTTGAAATAATAAGCTTGCTAGAAATAATCTTAATTTTCACTTGGTTAATTAGCGGCTCCCCTCTAACAACCTTCATCAAGTTCACTTCCTATTTAGATGAAATAAGAGAGAATGTATAATAAAGAGATTAGGGTACCCACTCACTACCTACACTACCTTTTACACATAGATATTTATAACAAAAATAAATTGTTCAAAATCGTAAGATCTAACATAATAATTATATGCATATATGTATACATTGTCTAATTATTATTGACTTGCTAGAATTAAGTTCTGAAAAGTGAAAAATGACACCTGGGCACGGGAATCGAACCCGGTGCCTTTGATTTTCCGTGTCCAGGTGTCATTTTTCAATTTTCATAACTTTATATCTAAATGGAGTGAGTTCTCAGTAAAAGCATATATAATAGCTTTGGCTATTTGATTCTTGCTAGTATTAGGTTAAGTGTGACCTTATGTATTCTACTAGTGTTATCAAAAAGGTATTGGTTCTGAATAATAATATAAAACTCTTCTTTACTGATGTTTTCGACCATCCTCACAATACCATAGGAAGTGCTAATTTAGAGGAAATAAAGGGTGAAAGATGGTATGATATTTTTGGAAGAGTCGGGGGATCTAGCGAAAGCTAAATGTTAGCTATGATTATTGCTAAGTTTAGGAAAAGACAAAATTTTATGTGTGTCAACACGGAACGTTTTGAGGATGATATAAGCTATTTAAAACGAAGACAATATTTTTATGATAATCACAATTATTCATGTTGGATGTTTAAAGCTTAGGGGGGGGATCTGTGCTTGGGTAGGTAGTTTTCTGTTACAAACATTTAAGTTATGTTAAATATCTCATATGTAAGATTCACGAGATTAGCATTGCGTAGCAAAATTGATTTTTAGCAGCGATAATGAGATTGTGCTTTGTTATTGTTGTCTTAAAATATAATTGAAAAATATAATATTTAAAACATTCTGTGAGATGTTATGTTTTTGATATATTAAGTCTATATAGCGGATAGTGTAACTTGGTAACTTAAAAGTTCCATTTTTTTTAAGCTTTCTTATTCTATTCCTACTTATCTGGTCAATCTAGATATTTGAACTAATCAGACAGGACTGAGTAATGTAGATATTTAGTGGAATACACTCGCTTTAGCGAGAATGGAGATTAGTAAATCATTTATTTGAAAGATACATCTCAGAATATCCAACCGCGATTGGGTTCCCAACCTTTTTGTCCCATAAGACCAGACAAGAGGATTCTGAGACCTTCCTCCCCTCCCTCCCCCCTCCTAACTTGAATTTTAGTGTGGGTAAGCAAGTACTAATTAATTTACGAACCACACTAGGTTGAGGCCTCTATCACAGCCACAAATGGACTTGATCGAAAAGATTTTCCTTCAGAGGTAACATCATGCACATTGACGTGATCTTCGAACTTTTTACCTCAAATGGAAATTGATGTTCATGCGTGCCGAAGTAATTTGAGTTTCCTCTACGAACGGAAAAAAAAATAACAGAGGAGTTTGGTGGTGATATGAATAGGATGAGGGGGGGGGGTAATGAGGTCTTAGCTCAGAGGTCAAACAAGCCATGGTACACAACATCTGCATGTACATAAGATAAAACTAGCCACGTCATNTGAGGTCCTAGCTCAGAGGTCAAACAATCCATGGTACACAACATCTGCATGTACATAAGATAAAACTAGCCACGTCATAGCAAGGACATGGTCGTGGTCTTCTCTCTGCTGTGTGTCCGATCTTTAAATGACTTTGCATCATGGATGAGGTAAAATGATATGACTCGCTTATAGTTTTCAACAATCATAACACTTAAACCAATCGCGATTAAATTTAGAACCATTTGTTTTAACTAGCGGTAACAGAGTGTCTATTTGCTTGGAAAACAGAGAAATTTCAGGGAATTTTCCTGGTCAGGGAAAAATCAAAGAATTTTGACAAATTTCTTTAACTATTATGTATTAACTAAAAAAATAATCAAAAAATCAATTCACATTGTTCTTACAGTTATTACACACAGCGAATCCCTTTCAACACCATTGTCTCTGCTGGGCATAGTATTCTCAACTATCAAGGTCAACATGGGATTTTTGTGTTATCATTCTACCCCTCAAACCTCAGCATCTTTGATCAAAGTTGATTCATGGCTATGCGCATGCGCAAGAATGCATTGATGTTACAGAAAGAAGAAACTAATTAACAATGTGTTCCATAATCATTTTAAGCTCTACTGGTGTAATTCATTTTAATGCCTCAATATAATTTACTGTAGTTATTTAACCCCTCCATAGAGTAACACAATTTCAGAATGTGTCTATGTCTATGAATATTATTAAATCTAGGAGCTCTTAAAACTGTTTGGAAGGGTCAATAGAAAAGAATGTTCACTGCTGGTCGAATAAATCTCATTTTTGTTTTATTTAGCGATATGATATCATGGTGTATATTCTACATTGCCATCGTTTGGGCCTACCTTACACAATTTTTAATAATGGGATAGTTAATTTCAAAGAAATATTATCAATCCCCCAATAGATTTCTGTTGTAGCCTGAGTGGAGGAAAACGCTCTATAAAAATATAAGCTCAATACTGACTAGAAAATTTAGGGTTATTTTTCTCCCGATATGGTTTTATCTCTTCTAAATGTTAGTTCTAGTAAACTTAGCTAAACGTTAACTTTTTCTAGTTGGTACAGTAACTTGTACTTCTTCAATCTCCTGACTGTATTTTTAGCCTAAGCAATTGAATAAAAGAAGATAATTGATCAGTCTTTAGAAAAATACATTTTTGTGATTTTGTGTACTAGATACTTGAGAAAGCGCATCTAATGGGCGCATAAAAAGCCCACTAACTCAATAACAGTTCTTCAAAATGTCAATGAAAACAAAATCATTGAGTCGAGTAAGGTCCCTTTTCTCAGATATGTGTCTTTCTTAAATTCACACAGACAATATTGTATTGGGATTCTTGCCATTATTATTATTATGTGTCCTATTTTTCGACAGGTCCATTAAAATGTCGAAACTGAGTCCTGTATCTTGCCATTTCAACAGCCACCTTTATTAGATATTTAGTAACTTCTCTGCTCGTTTGCGGTCATATATCTGTTCTTTTTGTTGTCCTCTTGATCCCCTTATCCTCTCCACTATTCATTCTATGACATTACTCATTAGAACATTTCATCTCATAATGTGACCCATCCATTTGGCCTTTATTTGTAGAATCAGCATCAGAATGGCTTTATTTCCAATTGACTCTTCCTAAAACTTATTCACTCACCTGATATTTACACATTATCCTCCTTATTCTTCTAATGAGTTCTCTTAAGTGCATCATAATTTCATAGTTAATTAAAAGTATGTTTTTTTATTTTATGTAACATTTATACCGGATTTACGGAAAACTTTGGTTAATCTGATATTTGGAAATCCCCTTTGAGCATTTCCATATTCACCTACTTCGATAAGACGTACTAACATAACTTATCGATATGATGAAAAATTACCTTTTGCGAGTTAAAAAAAAAAAAATAAAAAAAAATATATTTCTCAATCGTTTGAAAATCTCTAAATAAACTTTAAGTGACTATCATAAAGAAACTATTCCCTCAACCGTTCATCCATGCTGGCCGGCTGCATTGCGTGGCTATCTAGAGAGAGAGAGAGAGAGAGAGAAACAGATTCTTATGTATTCGATCATTGTTGTATTCTTCACACCGTCCATCCAGGTAATAGCTGTCTCTTATATGTTGTAATACGTCATATACAAGAGGATTGTAATAGTGGTTAGGGGAGGGTAAGATGGGTTGTATTCCTAGTCGTGGTACCGTGTCAATCGTGTCTCGGCGACATACCTCGATACAGACCTCACGATGAGACTGGGGCTTTTGTCGTCCCAACTTCGTGACTTGACCAAAAGAGAACTTGTAATTGATTTGAGGGGATAGGAAAGGGGGGGGGGGGATTTAAACATAGGAATGATACATTAGAAAATGATACAAGCCATCTCTTATATTTGAATAATGTGCAGCCTTAGAATAGCTCATAATTATGCCATTTTGCTTGGATTTAGAAACCAGTTCAAGATATTTTTGTAGAGTAAATTCATTATTTAAAATCTAGAGCAGTTTTCACAAGTGTGGTACGCATGATCCCAGGAACTTAGTAATAATAAAGAGTTAATTAATGTTGATCACATATAGCATACAAACATTGGAAATGCAAAAGATTAAATTTTGAAATATCCGTACTATGTCTTTCCTCGGTATACACAAGTCACATAGAAATGTTAAATTTATATAAAACTTAAGACAACAAAAAAATTGATTTCTTCTTCTTATTGTATTATTAAGTGTTATCACCTAAAAAAAATGCCTAAAAATGATGTATATCTGCATAGTTATCAAACCTCTCTTCAGCACCATGGTGATCCCAAAGTGCATATAGCCTTCATTTAGTGGTCCTCCACTAACAAAACTTTAAGAAAAACTAATCTAGAGCGTTTGTGAATTATTAATTCCAAGCACTGATCATTGATCCACAACCAATGACCCGCTTCAGTGGCATAATGGTCTAAGCCATCACTCTCATGTTAGACTCGCCTGCTGAAGAAAGGTAGAGCGGGGTTCGAGTCCCGGTTGGTTCTACTGAGGCTGTTTTTTCATAAATGGTTTCCCGCTTTTCTTCCTTCCAAATGCGGGTATTTTACCTCTAAAATGCTTTCTTAGTAATGCCTATCCCATTAGAGTAATAATCATAATATGCATACAATCTGAACAAGTAGTAAGACACGGTTATATATAAACAATTATTAATTCTCATAGAGCCTAGCAAGGGACCGATATTAGTAAATTTCTGTTTCAGTAAATCATCAAAATGTAAATGATTTGAAGTTCCCTAACACGTGTTGAACCAGATGATAATATAACCATTTGAGCTCAGGACCTTTGAAACCCGTGGTAACGATAGTAATATAATGTAAAATAGATAAAATTTAAATGTTAAACATTTTTCTAAAAAACAGATGTTTCTTAGTAATTTAAAATAAGTGTGTTGATTTCTATGACAACGTGTTTAGGAACGCCGATAGCATGTGAAAAAAAAACCCTACATCGGTGGCCACATGGTCTAAGGCAGGGATGCCAAACTTAAGGGACGTGTGGCACTGGGTGAGTGGCAAGCCGACATGAAAATAATCAACTTTCAATGAAACTTTTACCCACTGTCTTATAATTCTTTAAAGTCAATAATAAATATTTTGACAGCCATGTCGATCACTGTCATGTCACAACGAGCTTTGTGAAGTCAACGGTTAGAAGTCGTCTTGGTTGGACTTATTGAATCTTGTTTGCTGTTGAAGACAAGTTATGTTACTTGTTGAACTTGAAATGGAAATTACTAGGATTGCAAAATACATGTTTCAGACTAAGATGTAAAAGATTTTATAAGTTTATGATTTACTTTCATTGTTTTTACTTGTCTTAAGTTATTGAAATTAGTTTTTTCCTAGACAATTTATTTGAAAGTTTAATAAATCTTCCTTCTTTAAAATATAGGTATTACTAAAATATTAATCATTTTATTTGATCTATTCATTATATTTCATAATATTCAACAAGTTTTGATTCTTAAATAGTCATAAAAACATTTAAAAAAAGGCGGCACACTAGATAATTTCCAAATTCAGCTATTCCTTTAGTGGCACACTGATCGAAAAAGTCTCGCCATGCCTGATTTAAGGCGTCACCTTAACAATAGACTAGACTGCTGTAGATGGATAGATCGGGGTTCAATCCTGGTCAGGTGTACTGAGGTAAGATTCTCCTAAATGGTTTTCCCCTTCACGAAAATACTGGTACACTTCGTTTCGATTAAACCTTCCTTATCCCTAGCCCATAAGTATAATTAGTACGTAGGCGTATGACTCGAATCGGTAGTAAGGCGTGGTGCTAGAAAAAATCACAATAATATTTTCTCGCACACAATAGATTGATGGCTACGTTCGACGTTGGAGTTTTGTTTCAACAGGATGTATCTTTAAGGACAGAACAATAACTTGAAGTTTTCATCGAATGACATTTCAGCTTTAGTTAAATTTATTGAAGTCGAACATAGAGTTTCTTTTTTCTTTTTGTGAAACACAAAACTATTTATCGATCGCCCAAGGCTGCTTGCGAGGTATCCTTGGATATGTTCGCTTGTGGTTGGAAGGTTATACCCAAGTGTGAGGGTTAACAAGGAGAGGGACCAGTGTTTCTGGTACTGGTATTATTAGTTTTGTTAGTATATTTGATCGATCTGTCTCCATTGTGAACAATCCGACAGAATTATGTTTTTACGAAAATAATAAAGGATATTCTTCAACTGTTCGCGAAAACAATATTTTGTAATACTAGAAATCGGATGAAAATTTGAAAAAAAAATACTTTAATTCCAAACTAATTAAAATCTGATATATTATTTATATTGTCAACATCCCTTTTTATCAACTATTACAAACCCTACAGTGATGAATAAGGTATCAGTGGATAGGATTTCTTACCGATTTCTGGCATAGCATACTCAGCTTACGTTAAGACACATTGTTTATTGAAAATATAAGTTAAAAGAAAAATCTAACAATATTTTTGTATCAATTACCAAAAATGACAAACAAAAATTCAAGATGATTGCATTCTGACATCAGATATTGTATACAAAGAGGTAAACAAAAGACTAGATCATTTTGTTAGGGGGGAGGGAAAGGTTGAATATGCGAAAGTTTCGCAATGGTTTACTGGTTAAATTATAATATCAGCCAGTAGTAGTTTATAAATAACCAATATTTCCTAATATGCCATAAAAATATAATAACTTTTATTATTGTTTGTTTTGGCCTATTTAATAATATTACTTTTTAGGCTAAAATATAAAAACATTTAAATTTGATAGACTAAATAACTATTAAAATAGATATTTTAAAAGTAATTTAACATTCTGAATTGTTTTCTTAATTTCTTGAATTGTATGTAAGAACAATAAGGCTAATAGAAAAGAATCTGGGTGTGCGTTCACCTTCTAGACAACTAGCTGGAGACAGGTGTTTGGTCTTCACTAGGGTGATTTTGAGAAGGATCTATCCATTATGTAGCCGTCCATTATTTCTGAAGTAGTTTGTTTATTTCCTTAAAATTAATTCTTATCGTTTCCATAGGTACGTCTAACTTGGAGTTTAATGAAGACAGCTTGAATGGAATGAGTAAGTAAATAAGATAAATCATTAGAAATGTATATTAATTAGGGTGTCGAGAGAAGGAACCTATTAATAGATGAACACAAACCCAGGTGTAATACTATATCTCCAATACTAAATTACAAACTCCTGGTCAATCGTGACTACACCCTCTTTGGTTGCCGAATTGTCTCAAGAAATAAACAGGCACTAGATCATCACTTTTAGTTACCCTACTCGTAATTTGTCATAATGTTCTAGAGATTTTCACTTTTCAAAAAACATCAACACAAAATCGGACAGACTTATAGAAAAACTAAACTTGAATCATTTGAATGTTATCTGTGTTAACTGTGTTATCATATTATTGACTAAATCAAAAGTAGACTTTAAAAAATTACGGAACATCATCAAATGCATTTTATGGTCTCCTATATCATTATCTGTATAATTTTGTTAATATAGTGTGTGTGTGTATATATATATATATAAAACCTGTGAAATTATTAAGCGAGGCCTAGATGATTTTTTCAATGATTTAAATTGAATAATATTATCTTAATTATGTACAGCCTTCATTTATAAAAAAA
Organism: Timema bartmani; assembly: GCA_902151455.1. Taxonomy (NCBI): domain Eukaryota; kingdom Metazoa; phylum Arthropoda; class Insecta; order Phasmatodea; family Timematidae; genus Timema; species Timema bartmani. The sequence goes on from CABFWB010001246.1 coordinate 66,169, forward strand.
ACACTACTTAAAATCCTAGTATACACAAACACACTAAAAAAAACTCTCTCATAATTTAACTCTAACTCTTTCTTAATTTACACGATGATTAATTTACCCTTGAATAATTTTATTTTTATTTTTTTATTTAACTACGGCCAAAATATACGTTTATAATTTCTTTGCTTCTATTTTCGTCTCTAGTAATTTCTCTCCCTCTCTCTCCCCCCTCTCTCTTTCTTTGCAGCTTGTTCTAGTAATTACTCTCTGTATCCTATCCTTCATTCCATGGCTTACCATCAACCCCTCACCCCAACCCGAAGACCACCCCTTCCCCACTTCCCAATTATACACACATGTCATGAATAAGTCTGAGCTGCCACGCCAAGGTTAATTATGCTAAACATTTCTTTTAATTAGCCCTGTCGTGTTAGTAATGAATATTCTCAACCATCTGCCTTGAATGATGACTCCTATGAAGCCAACCAAAAATAAGTTTAAAGAAATAACTTATCATTAGAGACAAAGATCATCTCTCCTTTAGGTAACTAATATCAGAGTTTATAATTAAATAATTTAATGTTCGTTTCCTGTTGTTTAAGCCTCCATCTGGGAGGTAGGGTCAAAATAATATTTCATGTTGCTCGTATCTTGTTTGAATGTATGTGACTTCGTGGAAAAAAAATAGTAAATTTATTAAATTTTGAGCTCGTTTGATCGTAAATTGTAGATATTAGATATATTCAGTAAGATTGGAGGGATTCAACTTGAATAAGCTAATAAAAATTAGTTAATTGCCTAAGATTTCCCAATTAAAACACATTTGTTGACGCATTTGAAGATAACATTGTTAGTTTCAACCTTTTTATCTAACTTATTATTTTATGAAGTTTATTTTGAGCTTTCCAAGAAAGACTGTATCTCAATTATTTGTTTCTAGACTACCCATAAGGTAGGGTGCAGTGGAGGGCGTTTTTTATTTGTTGCATCCTGGATCCTTGAAATAAAAAAGAGCATTCAGACGAATAACACCAAGGTAAAATACTATTGAATATTACGCTCCCTATTTTCTTGCGCCAAGTGAGTGGGACTTATGCAGTTAACTATTCACATAGAATCCACTTCGGTGGCTGTGTGATCCAATGCGTTACTCTTGCAGTAGGCTATACTGCCGATGACAAGGAGATCAAGGTTCAAATCTCAGTCATGTGTACTGAGGGTGGTTTTAACCAAATGGCTTTCCACTCTCCATCCACGCAAATGAGGATACACATCCTATTGATATAACCTTCATATTCCCTAAAACCATTAGCTTAATTAATACATAAGCGTATAATCCGAACGGGTAGTCAGACGTGGTGTTAAAAAAAACTTAATCATATATTGTTAGTGCGTAGAAAATATTAATCAATTTTCAATGAAAAAGTTACGTTTTTACTTAATTTTATAAACCATCATAATTATATAAATCAATGCACATGGAATGTATACGGACATTTTATTTATCCAAAATATGCTATTTTAATCAACGGCTTTGAGTTTAGATATTATGTAAGTAGACTATATATTTAGATAGCTTAGGCAGCTAGATCAGTGTGAAAAGTTCTCACTACATTTAAGGGTGATTTACATGATGTTGCTTTTGATAATATTCGCTGGCTTCTTTTGAAGCAACCTTGACGCTTTCCCTGAGCGAATATCTGGCTGCAAAATTCGCTAGTTGATAAACGTTTACACAATGTTTCTAAAAATTGGGAAGTCACCAGTGTTTAGCCGGTCTTGATTTTCATGTTGTCAAAATAACTCTCCTTGCATTTGCATCTCAAACAGGGTTTGTAGCTAACTGCCCGTTTTGCGCATGCGCTTTAAGGCAGACCCATTCGCTGACACGCCGCTTCTTTAGACGCTGCTAGTAAAAGCAGCTAGTTATTCGCTTTGCGGGAGCGTTAAAGTTGGACATGTTCAACTTTTTAGCTACAGTAGCCCCATGGCTTCTTTGGTGCTGACTGACAGTTCACAGCTGACTTCTGACAGTCAACAGTTAGGTATATACCTAAATTTTGACTGTCAGAAGTGACAACTGCTAAAAACACGTTTTTTGCAGATCATATGGTTCGGCGTAGGGATACATAATTTGGTCTGGTAGCTTTTCAAAGTCGTAAGCTGTCAGCTGTGAGCTGTCAGTCAGCACCAAAGAAGCCCTGGGGCTAATGTAGCTCCTCTTATTCGCTGCGTCTTGAAAATTATGATGCGAGGGAATAAAAGAAGCCGCGTCTTTAGAATCATTTACCAGCGAATTTGCCAGCTTATAAAAAAGGTTGTTCAAGGCGAATAAAAGCACCACCGTGTAAATCACTGTTTAGATTCTCGCTGAGGTGCTTCCTTTTAACTTTGAGTTGTATGTTGATAGAAAATAAGTTAAACAACAGAGTGAATGCCCTTATTGAGGGGCGTAACAAATCCAACAATGGTGGAAGTTGTTCACCTTACTACAATTATTCTCAAGATAATCTATGAGTGTAAGAAGCCTATGGCCATTATGGATGATTTTTGAGTTAATAACCATGTTTTTTAACGCCTTGTTAAGGTGGTAATAAAGTGAACGCGAGCTAAGGTTAGTATTTTCTTAAACATTTTTCAATAAAAATAAGTAAAAAATTCCAAACTAAATACGTCTAAAAAACGTTCTTCAAGTAAATTTAAACCAATTTAAGGTTGTGTCATGTGCATTGAGTACTAAAAGGGGACATTTTATCTTAAGGCCCTTGGGCCTCTAGAGTGAAAGTGTAATTCCTATTTTGTGGGATGGTGGGCGGGAGGGTGAAAAGCGTGGCGTGGCTTGACAACCGACCTAAGAAACCTTCCACGCCAACAAAAACAGATGGATCACGGAAACCGTAGATGGCGCTAGCTACCAGACAGGTTTTGCCGAAAAATCATACGTTTGGAAATATCATTTTTCTCGAGAACGAATGAAATTTTTATGTTAATATTTTCAAAACCTCTTCTAATATAAAGTTTTGATGTTTATTAATTGTTATCTTGTTTTTTTTTTGTTATAAGGCCAGCAGTTTCCTATTAAAAAATGTCAATTTTTTCATTATTTGATCACTGTTAAAATTATAGAGGAGGTGGGTATATAAAAAGTATAACTTAATCAACATGCTTCTATTCTTTAACAAACCGTTTGTTCCCATGGAAATGTTCAAATGAAAAGTGCCAATCGCCTTCAATTAAAGTGTTATTTATTAAATTATGCGATGCTAATGATATATATACAAAATATTTTCTGAATCTAGAAAAGTAAACCAAACGTAAATACTCAAAATAGATTTTATTTATTTTGACCAAAAAGCTTGTTTTGTCATAAGAAAATGCAAAAATATGGACCTCAGCTCACGTTTTATTCCATATCAATATAGTTAATATTTATAAAAAAACATGACACTTAGCACTATGAGAATATAAAATTATCACTGTGCTGATTTATTCTCACAAGCAGATAATCCTAGTGCGGAGAAAATATATATTATCGTTTAACCTATCACTGAGTGTAATTTACAGAGATTTTTCTTGATTGGTGTAGAATTCATCCCGATTACTACGTATTTTATTATGATATTTAAACCCAGCAAACGTGTGAATCCAACTTTTAGTGCAGCCTAAATCAAGGTAATAAAATCATCAGGTTATTGAGAACGTAATTTAAAACTTTCCCAATTTTTTTTTAAACACGCAGGGGAATAAAACCAACATTAAATATTGCCGGAGCTTTAACGGTTGGGAGTTTACTCACCATTAAAGCTGAAATAACAAATAGGTAGCTCCTAGGCTTTGTTTACATAGATTTTTTTTTTAAAAGTTAGTTGATGGTTTCAGTGTTTCTTCCTCTTTTTTTAGTTTAGTTTTTTTGCCTTTCTTTCAATTTGTGTCTTGAAGATAGCATTCTCAATTAATTTAATTAACTTCAAGTTCCACGCTATTTTTGTTTCCGCGTCTAGTTCCTCTTCAAGTTAACACAAACCACAAAAGATGTTTGGAGAGGAAACGACATACTTCACTCTGCTAACAAAACAAACTTTCTTGGTACACCCTAAACCGAGTTTCATTGCTGTTTTCCGCCAAAAGGCTTTTTCACCATACCGGCGATGTTCATGTGTAACGCTTTGAATCATTTACATGAATACAGAAGTCTATATTCCTAAGTTATTTTACGGCACTAAAATATGTGTATTCATTCAATCTTATATGTTTTAGAAAATTTCCAATGAAACATAAAGTTAATTTTTTTTTATGAAAACCTTTGTAATTTATTTTAAATGATTATTAGTTGAAATTATCACTTTTAATTTAAAGAGGATAACTTATAACGTTAAAAATATAATTACATATGATTTATTGAATATTGTATTTGAGCCTCATTTTATTTTAATCATTATGTGGATTGCTGATTAAATAAAACATTTTCTTCTTAAAAAAAATCTCTTGTTTATTTTCTTACAATCACAAAGCTTCAGAATCCAAAATATCATCAAAGATTTATTGCTCTAGAAATTTATTTAGTGGAGATTTTTTTTTGTCTCTAATAAACAAGCCTATCAAATAACACTGCTTTTACCAAACAATTAATGAATAGTAAATCTGTTTTACATTAATATACTTATTTGAGCTGGAAGGCTTAAGCTTAGCTTGGTCAAGAAAAATCAAATACTAATCAGAAAACCCATATTATTAAAAAATATGTTGATATTATAACTAATTAATAATAAAAGAAAATTCACTAGCAAATCTATTATTTTTTAAAATTACGGTTATAGCCGCCTGAGCCAAAGGTCCCAGGCTCTATTCCAATGTCCAGGTGTCATTTATCAATTTAAAGGTTATAATTAATATTATAATTATTTTCGTTAATCGTCCCATGATGAAAGATTTTCAATGAGAACATAGTACTTCTGCCAGCAATTCATTTATCATCTGCTACGACAGTACTAAAATGCTCAAAAGCCTTTCTCGGGAACAAAAAAAAACTTGAAAAAGGGGACTGAGTCCCACAGGATCTGTAGGTGTGGTGGGGAAGGAGGGGATGGTAGATCAGGGAGCCCAAGCTCTCGAGATTCAAACACTTTTTTTTGGAAAATACCTCTACCACCAAGTTGTGATATACAGCTTGCTGGGAGAAGAGCTCATGAGGGGGCTGAGAAGGGATAGTACGAAAGCTCACAGGTCAGGAAGAGGGACAGAGGGGTGAGGTTGGGGCAGATTGGTTCAGAAGATGGAGAGGGGGTTGTAGAATAGCCGCTTCTGACGTCATCCATATTTCTCCCCTAAAAACTACCCGTGTAACAATGAAGAGCGACGGGAATCATGGTTTAATTTTGGAAGACGTCGTCGTCTTTTGTTGGTTGGGCCCCATATCTCCTGGAGCAGTTTCTTCTCCAGCAACCTTCCAACCTAAAATCTCTCCCCCCCACCCTCCTATTTCCCCAGCAAATTCTTTGCTCTGTCAATCTCATCGAACAAATCTATACGTAAGCTTCCCTCTTCGCTTGGTTTAACTTTGCTTCCCGCAAGATATTGCAACTTCTTGGAAGGTTACGAACAGCAGAAACTGAAACACACACACAAAGTTTCTTGCACAAAGTTGGAGAAAGGAGAAAGATTGTTCCACTAGACGGGGAGCTCTTTATTTCAAAGTCAGATATGATGGGGTTAAGAGGGGTGGGGAAGGGGCGGTGGAGTTTTGAGACGGGAGGAGAGTGGAAGCTTACTTTGGTAAAATAATATAGGATATGAGTTCCATGAGTCCTTGGAAGCTAAAACCTACTGGGTTGAATTTTGATTGTTGATCTATTCTAGTACGATGCTTTGGTGCGGTGAAATTTTGGATAATATAATTTTGAATAGTCGACATTCTTTGGTATGAGCTTGTTCTACCATGTGAAGGAACAGCTGTATCAAATTTTAACATTAATTAATTTGATTTCCCATATTATTTATTGTTCTTTTGAAATTTTCTGCATACATATTTGTTGGTAGGCACATATCTGAGAGCTATAAAAACTACGTCTTTTCTCGCATATGCATGGGTCGAGTAATATTATCCTTAGCTTTTACATTTGATTGATATGTTTTTGATATTTTACTATAAATAAATTAAAACTTATGACTTACTTATATCTATATCTTATAACTTATATCTAAAACAAACCCAACAGCCATCCCTCTACCAATGTGAAAAGAAAAGTCCCTATGTCATAAATTATACAATTTTAAGTAGACAGATACGTTACCGGGTGAGATAAAGGGTCAGGTTTAGTTATAATCACTACCTATTTATAATAACAATAATACATAAGTAAAATGTTATCAATTTTTACCACAAAATAATAAGTTAAATTTTCTAGGAGGCTGTTGCTAGGAAAACTAGATATTAGATTATAACTATTTAAAATTAATTTAATATACCTTAACCACGTTCATAATAACTTAAACAAGAGAATACAATGTAAGATAAGCAATATTTACCAATATTCATTGTATTTTCTAGATGTATAAATTGACACGCTCTGTCAAATTTGAGAGTTGCAGAGATAATTCCACTACGTAGGAGTTGAACCCTCTGAAAATATTTATCCCAACGACAGGTCTACTGCAGTTAACATATCTTTGGTTATTTGTGCTGAGATATCCATGTAATACAAGTTTTCATATGTTGAAACAAAAAAAATATTGTTTTAACGTGCGCTTAACACATTATTTTTTATTAAACAAACTAAGAGTGAATATGAGATGTTAATTTAAAGGCAAATAAATCAACAATATCATTATAATCAATGGAAGGAGCACAGTTATGGAAAAATACACCCAGTCGAGCTACCAACCCTCCAATCTATTGCGAGATATCACCTTGTTCCTCATGACCAGCAGAGCGAGTAAAACTATACGCACTAGGATTAGATACCAAAATATAAATTCTTCTCCCATAATTTGAATTAAAATATCTTATATATGACTTCCACCAAATATCAATAAATGTTGTTTTTAAATTGCTGAGATATATATGTCATTTGGCTACGATTCCTTTTTGTTTTACAGTCGAATATTCTATTCTATACAAATATTATCATTGTTGCAATGGTTCAAATATTCTTAAGTACCAAAATGACCATTATCATCATAAACATTATAGCAAACTTAAAAAATATAGTAAAAAATGACAACAAATATAAGACTATGCGAGAATGAGACTTTACGAGAATGAGGAATAATCCATCAATAAACTGTATTGTGAGTAGTGAACGGATTACATAGTAAAGAAAAACTCTTGGCATTTAGTGAATTACTTCTTTGTCACATACTTTCTAACTAAGGACATTTGAAGGGGGTAATTTCTCCTCTACCAAAACGACCCAACTTCTTTGGAAGATGTAGAGTTGTAAAAAAA
>CABFWB010001246.1:74055-86670 GCA_902151455.1 Timema bartmani
TTTTTTTTTTATTTCGCGAAAAATAAAACTGGTAAGAAAAGGAGGAATAAAAAACGTGTGAGCCATAACGAATGACAGGTTGGTGAAAAGGAAGAGATCAGTTCGCTCAATAACACGGGCCTTTTCGACGAACCAGGGTGAAAGGGTGTATGCGGGGTGAAAAAAAAATTGATGAGAAATTTCGCTAGCAAAGAATTGGAATCGTTGCTACAAACAAGAGCATTTCCAGGTGAAGGAACTTTGAGCGAATCAAAAAGAAAGTCGTAAGGGGGGGGGGATGAGATTGATTGACTTTATGTAGGAAGTAGTGGTAGAGTGGGTTGGCTAGTTGGGGAGACAAGGAGGTGGGTGGAGAGGAAGGGGGATGGATTTGTATCGGAAGAGATAGGGACTAGGAGGTGAATAGAGGTTAGATAAATGGTTGTGACTCTTAAAAGATGAGGAAATTGCAAATGTCAGATGTTAACCTAATAATTCGAATTTTATAATTTTCCTTTACAACATATCTGAAATTTAAACTTTGTTTTGTCCTTAGTTTATTGTATCCATGTTTTGTAACACATTTTTAACATGTAATACTTGTATTTTAGACTTGTCGTCAACTTATGTTTTAGTTCAGTTGATGATGCTATATTAATTCAATGTTAAAATTCTCACATCTGACATTTTATTGATCATTAGAAGCTAATTATAATCATACTTTGGAATTTTAATGTCACTTAATACATCTACAAACATCAAAACTATATTCATTAAATAATAATTTTTATATGGCTTATAGTTATTTCCAGACCATTCATTCTATCTTAAGTCCTAACTTCAATGGGAAAAAAAGGTCACATTGACATTTTCATAAGACCCAAAACCCCAGCTCAACTATTTTTACTGTACAATTTCTTAATACACACCTAGGCTATCTGCATTTTATTGCACTCCTCAGACCCACCTCAGTGGTTGAATGGTCTGAGTCGTCATTCACGTGTTAGACTGGCTTGCTGAAGACGGGGAGATTGGGTCTCAAATCCCTGTCGGGTGTACTGGGGTGTGTTTTACTATATGGTTTTCCACTCTCCTTCCACGCAAATTCCAGTAGGCTGCCTCTGAAGTGCTTCCTTCCCACTAGAGTAATTGTCATATATGTGGATGAGCTGAACAAGTATTAAGATGTGTTGATAAAAATAATGCATTAATCAAAGGGAGATAAGGAAGGTTTAATCTACGTATAAGTTATATAATTGAAGCTGCATGTGTGTGTGTGTGTGTGTGTGTGTGTGGATTGAAACCCTATTTATCAAAAATACACCTCAATATATCATTCGGGGATTCAGACCCCCTGTATCACCGTCACAGACTAATCAAACTAAATGGGTTGAACGTTTAAATGCTGATATATTATTTTTTAAATTAGGATAGTATTTACAACTTAATTTCTTAGGGCTGCGTGCCATCGTAGTATTTCTAAAATAATAAAGTGCTTTAAAACGTGTACTAGCAGCATAAACGTGCAAACAATCCAATTTAGTAACTATTTGGGAAAAATGTTCAAATAATATTATAAAAGGAAAGGAAAATTAATATTAGGCTAATTAAATAAGGGAGTTGGCTTAGATTATAATTATTTACATGTGTTCATTAATTTGTTTTTAATAGTGTGCAATCACACACAACTCACATAAATATTGTATCCTACTAGATATTTATCCACATATATACACATCATTTATGATATTATAAGAAATAATAGTTTACAACTAACCATACCCTAAGCTTTCCGAAAATAATGGAAAATTATAACCAGCACAAAGTTTGTAGAGCTAATAAAATGCTAGTAGCTACATATTATCAACAAATTGAAATAAATTTATTTCCTTCAAATATTCTATAGTGGTGATAAAAATAGTAACCGTTAGCCTATTATTAATATGAATTAATTCTAATATTTTATTTATTTTCAACTTTATATTTTATAGTTTGAACGTACTGTATAAAATAATTAAATTTAATTAAATACACCTGCATTGGCCTTAGAAAAATCATTATTATGAGGAAAAAACACCTAATCACTTCAAGCTTATATTAAAATACCATCCCTCAGACTAGTACCAGGAGTGATAATAATTATAGTGCCAACTCTACCGATAATAATACTATAAAAATATAAATGAGTAAAAAACACTACTTTGAAAATTCCATTATTTATTACTGGTCATTGACCTCGATGGTTTTGGGGTAAAATTCTCACCTCAATACCTGATGTTCATGGGTTCAAACCCAGCTGGGATCGACTGATTTTTATTGAGCGATACAGATCTGTAGCACATCTTCCTTCGGAGGGGAAGTAGAACCATTGATCTCATGTCAATTGAGGCATGTAAAAGAACCCTGGAGGGTATGTGAAAATAGCTTTCACGGCAAAATTATTGATAGGACCTATTGCTCTATCTCATAGAAATTCTCGTCTATTGATATAATCAGTCGGATCATAAAATACCTCAAATAAATAAAAAATAGAATAAAAATATTACTGGACAATAGATGGAAATTATCTTTTGTACTCTTATAGCCGTTCACTGATCTTTGAATTAAATAATAAAAAAGGACACCCAGAAACAAGAATCGAATCTAAAACACTTAGTTTTAGAATTCTAATGCTCTACAACCTTGATATACAGGAATCGTCTCGTGTTAGGGCTCATTCATCACTCACTCATAGAGTCTGTAATTGACTTGACAACTCAGTCAATGACCTCACACGTCCATCACATAATCTGCATTTGAATATGATGTAAGTATTATCCCATGCATATATTGATTCCTAACCCATATTTCGCCTATTGGCTTGTATTTAATTTTATTTAATACTTGTCATAGAATTACTAGCAAATAAATGCTACTAATAAAAAGGTATTAATAAGTTATGGCTCAACAATTTTAAACCCTTTTCGGTGGTCGCATGGTCTAAGGCACTAATCTTACAGTAAACAAGACTGCCGATGATTGGGAGATTGAGGTTAGAATCTTCTTAGATTGTACTGATTTTTTTTATAAACCAAAATTGATTTTACATTCTCTCTCCATGCAAAATGTTCTACGATTTCTCTAAATCTAACCTTCCTAACCCCTAAAACCACTAGCAAAATTAATACAAAAATGTGTAACCCCTAATAGGTAGTAAGACGTGTTTTTTTTTTAAATCTTTATTTGAATGTAATTTATGTAGTAGTAATAATAATAACATATATGTAATATATGTTAAATTTAAATTCAAATAGGCTTAGTTGATATATATTTTCCAATTTTGTAGATTTCTTTCGTGGAAATCCATTATTTAATTTCTATTTTTTTTAAATAGAAAAATGTGTTTGGTCACGGGGAAACTAATACCAATAGATTATTACAATGTCAAATCCTGAGCCACGAAGAATGGATACGTATATTTTATCTTTCAGGTCAACAGATAAGCACAATAATGAACCCCCATTTGTGTGCAAGTGGACTGATTGCAAAGCTTGTCAAAGTTTGGTTTACTGGTGACAGGAAGGTCTGGACTAGATTCCCAGACAGATGAAACTGGTTTCCCAATTCCCCTCCACAAAAATGTTATTACATTTCTTCTATAAAGCCACCTCTCTCAACACTCTTTTACAGTGTTTTAAATGTGGATAGCCCGAAAAGATACCAGGATGTGCTAAACAAAATAAATAACAGTAAAAAATACAGCTCTGTAGTATCGTTTCATTTTTGAATAAATTTTTAAGAGGGCTAAATTCAAAATAGAAGCTATTATATGATAATTTATCATGGAATTAACAATACAAAATATTTCATAAACTACCAATAAGAAATTTACATGAAACTACCACAATAGACGTTTTTAAATCATTTCATGTAGCGTCACTTTGTACGATTTGCTTCATCGCCTTTCCAGCTCTTTTCTGTGATGCTTGAATTACAAAAGACATCTCGGCCAGTAAAGGACTCTCTTCCTATGATTAATATTTTCTTTGCACAAGGGAATTGCTTTCCCGCGGAGGACATCAAAGGGGTAAAAAGTGAAGGCATCTCACAGTTAGGTGACAAGAGTGTTTTCAGAAGCGTTACTTTATGTTTGTTCAAGTTGTCTTTGATTGATTCCACTTGACAAAAGCTGGTGAGAGATAGAGGGATAGAGGGATAGAGAGACAGAGAGATAGGGATAGAGAGAGAGAGCGAGAGAGAGAGATAGAGAGAGATAGAGAGAGGGAAATACAAAAAAAATGGGATTATTTCAAATGAAATGAAAACTTTTAAGAGACGAAGAAGGACTCAGAGTTTGGAAATAAAAATGCATAATTTTTACAAGGGAAGGAAAGAGAAATATAAGTTGGATAACTTTTAAAGTTATCGAAAAAGGCCATTCAGGTGGTTGAGCTGTTTAGGGATTTTGAGTACATGTCCAGGGGACCTTGTATTTTTCTCGAGGGAAATAAATAATAATCTAGAATCTGTGACTAAGCTACCCATTTGTTAAATTCCTCGAATTTGGTGTATTAGTGGTTGTTTCTTAGCTTAAGATCTAGAACTTTAAATCAATTGTTCTTATTATTTTTATTTTAGAAAGTACCAAATTAGCTAGTGACTAAATTCAATAAAATCTGCCTTAGATTTGTTTTGAAAGCTTTCGAATCTTTTACTTGAATTTAAATGAATGTTTTCGGGGATGTAACGGCGTTGCGGAAATAATAACTTCCCACATTTTAGCTGTAATTACAACAGCCATAATCTGGAATGCTAGAATCACGCTAGATTGTACTGAGTCACCAATTATATGGAATGGCTGTTGTAACTACAGCCGAAACGTCGGAAGTTATTATTTCCTCGATGCAGCTCGAACCAGAAAACATAAATTTCAATAAAATTTCCCTCAATTCAGTACGAGATCATCAAAAAGGCTTCTTTAGGAATATAGTATATTTGTATGTCCTGTGAATTGTGATTAATATTGATTTGGATAAAGAAATTAAAAAAGTGATAGTTTTTTAAAGAATATAAAAGTGATAGTTTTTTTAAAAAAAAATCAAAATTGATTAATTTAAATTGAGAAAAGACTTATGTGAAATAAATAATTCCGTTAGTCAACTTAGTGTAAATATAGGATTTCACTGAAACAACTCTCCAATTTAAGGTAAAAAGAAAAGATAGTTTGATATAATTGAAAAGCTATGTATATATATATCATGATTTTGAGTATACACCACTTCCAGAGAAAAATGTTATGACACCTGTACATCAACACAAAACTAATACACACTACTTTAATGAAAAATCAATTTTTTCTTTGCTTGAACTTTTTCATCGTATGCACATATATATCAATCCGCTAATGTGGTACGAATAAGAAAGCTATAATTTTAAGGTAGTTTACCTATATTTTCATGGAAGGTAAGTGAGAAATCATTTTGAAAAAACAAAACAAAAAAAACCATTACATTCGACCGTAATTCAAGCCCCGATATCCCCATCACTATTGACCCAACCTACACCGCGCTAGACGACTTCACCACTGATGTGGGTTTCCCTTTGATTAATTACGTAGGCCTACTACACGCATCAGTGGACACGTGGGTTAAGTTGACATATTTATATATATTTTGTTTGCTAGTAACATGGTTTGGATATAGGTAAGGTGATCTTCTCCTAAATGATTTTTCTTCCACCCTCAAAGAATATGTGATCACATTTCCTCTTGATTCTTCCTACCTTCTTCATACCTATCACATAAGATTAAAATATGCCAAACAAAGAGGCTACCAATATTTTGTTTCCTGATATAGTTGATTTTTCAATTATTTATATTTTATTAAATATTGGCGCGAATATAAATGTATATCACTTCCCCTTTGAAATCATTGAAGTCATGAACCTACAGCACATTTGCTGGAGGCTGGCTAGCCATTCCTCCCCAAAAAGTCTCAATAACCCGGGCAGTCCAAAATCCCATCCCACGCGTGGACAATCCTATTTCCTCTCTTACAACTTCATGAAAGACATCTCTACCGATCCTTGCAGAACCGGCATTCACGAAACGTTCTCCCTTCGGGGTCTCATCCGGCCCCAAAATAAGGTTGACACAACGTGACGTAGACGTAGAATAGAAGTTCCTGGGGGGTAAAACTTCGGAACGTAGACTAGAATCAGGTTTAATCTCGGGACTAAATAATTATGTGAGACGGAAATATTCTCCTTATTTGTTTAAGGAAAATTCTATGTAATTTTTTTCAGTAACAATATATATATATTGTTACTGAAAAAAATAACATAGAATGTTCCCTAAACATTTAAAGGTTTTATATATATAATATACCTATATATATATATAACCTCTAAATGAGTTCCAACAAAGAAAAAGCATCGATTCCAGCTCTCTTTTAACACTCGCGTATTGACAACAGTGCTTGATGGTTTAATGTGTCACCAACGTCGGATCTTGGTTAATTTTAAAATCAAAGCCTCAGGTTATTATTATTATCATCATCATCATCATCATCATCATTATAAATATTCATTCCATCAATGAGATTGTTAAAAAAAAAATTAAGTTTACTTTAGTATTTGTTAGCATCTTGATGCCCAGATCATTATTTGATTGCTTTATGTATATTTATGTAATAGGTTCTAGGTTCAGCCTTTCCCAACCCACCCTCTTCACCTACTTGGTAAGTCACAAGCCACCACTGCGGAAGATTGTCATCTTTGTTCGTGAATGGGGTTTTTGTAATTCTTACGCTAGGTATCCAGAGGATCGATTATTGAACTGGCTTCTATTTCGCAGTTTAATTGAACTTGACAGCTTTTTTTTTTTTACCAAAGATATCAAATTAAAATAGTTTGTGATAAAGTCTACGTCTATTGATGATTAATTAAAGTAATGGTTTTGAGGTTATAACGGTAAAGTTGATGAGGAACGTACCCGCAGTTTCTTGGTTTTATATTGGTAAATAATTATTTATCAAAAAGCAATCCTAGTAAACAGTACTCCATCAAAGTTTGGAAGCTTGACCTTCATGCCACTGGAAACCCAGAGTTAAAAGAGTCTGCCGTTTGTCCGTGTATTCATCGATGTAGGCATATGGTAATCAAGTATAACACCATGGATAAAGTCTTCTTTAAAAACAAAAAAAGGGATTATTGGTACTATACATTGTGTCGCCGATAAAATTTATACTTTTGAAATCAAATGAATAATCATGAAACTAGCTAGCTTACCTAACTCATCTTGTGTAAGTATGGATAGTTTATTTAAGGTCCCGTTGGAATTTATAAAACACTTATAAATTAAAAATCTTTCCACACAATTCATTTTTATCTTTTCTCTGCATCTCAAACTACCCGTTTGGGATAAAATCATATTAACTAATCTAGCTAATGTTTTATGGATGAGAGATATTTAATTTTGTGGACATGTACCCACATTTGCGTAGAGGGAAAAGGAAAAAAATAGAAAAAAACAATCGATACAACCTACAGGGACTTGAGCTAATATTTTCCTCCTCGTCTTCGGTTGTTCAGTTCATTTTAAGAGTATTTACTTCATTAACTTTTATTTCCATAGGTCTGACGGGACAACTATAAACCTACTCCTGCACAAATAAATTAAGTAACATCTGTATACTATTTCCTGGTAACCTATTTAATACACATTATTTATTAAGTGAATATTTCAATAGGACGAGGTCCAGTAAATATGGCTTTTATTTACAGATACATCCATCTCAATAATTATAATAAAAACCGTTGCCAAAATATATGTATATATAATATATTAGTACACTTTACATGGGAAGAACATGAACTGACAGCTAGAAAAGCTATTTGAATTACTTTCACGTATTGACACTTCGAGTGTTATAATTTGCTGCTATTAATTTTGATCGATATTATCAATATATTTACTACACTAACCATTTAGTCAATTATAAGTGCAAAAATAGTGTATATATTTTTATAAAGCTCTCTCTATAGATATAACAATATGGCTTTGATATATCGTAAATAAATCTGTAGAGCATTCGAAAGCCATTTTCATACCTCCCTAAATATATCTAGTATACGTCTATGAGAATTTGTAGCTGGACCACACAGGAGATGTTCATAATAACAATATGGCTTTGATATATCGTAAATAAATCTGTAGAGCATTCGAAAGCCATTTTCATACCTCCTTAAAGAGATCTCGTATACGTCTATGAGAATTTGTAGCTGGACCACACAGGAGATGTTCATATAGGTGCATCATGGCGCCATTCAACACCAAACTGAAGTCTTGCCGAGGAAAATAAACAGAGAAACGTTTTAGCTTCTTTCTTTTTATTTCACCCTTTCTCCCTAGGTCTTTTTTTAAGCCCATGGTGGCTGTATATTATCAGCGTCTGCATCGTCACAACGAAAGGGGTTTGTATTCTGAGATGAGTTTTTTGGTCCTATGTAAATAAACACAGGCGCTTATATGTCAAGACTCAAGAGGAAGGAAAATGAAATGCTAAATATCTTACACAGAACACACGCACGCCTTGAAGAAATTTTAAATTGCCTTAAAGTAACGGACTCTCTTTCATTATGTTATTGAAATATTCTCAACGATTTGTTTATAAAACGGAATATAAAAAAAAAGTTTGTTTATATAGGGCATAACGTTTCTCAAAATGTCCATTCATTACTTTTTATTGGCCTTCGAAATATTTTAATGGATTTCTTAGCTTCAAAGTTGTTTGGCTTATTTTTTATTTTATAAACACAGCACATGAAATAACAATATGGCTTTGATATATCGTAAATAAATCTGTAGAGCATTCGAAAGCCATTTTCATACCTCCTTAAAGAGATCTCGTATACGTCTATGAGAATTTGTAGCTGGACCACACAGGAGATGTTCATATAGGTGCATCATGGCGCCATTCAACACCAAACTGAAGTCTTGCCGAGGAAAATAAACAGAGAAACGTTTTAGCTTCTTTCTTTTTATTTCACCCTTTCTCCCTAGGTCTTTTTTTAAGCCCATGGTGGCTGTATATTATCAGCGTCTGCATCGTCACAACGAAAGGGGTTTGTATTCTGAGATGAGTTTTTTGGTCCTATGTAAATAAACACAGGCGCTTATATGTCAAGACTCAAGAGGAAGGAAAATGAAATGCTAAATATCTTACACAGAACACACGCACGCCTTGAAGAAATTTTAAATTGCCTTAAAGTAACGGACTCTCTTTCATTATGTTATTGAAATATTCTCAACGATTTGTTTATAAAACGGAATATAAAAAAAAAGTTTGTTTATATAGGGCATAACGTTTCTCAAAATGTCCATTCATTACTTTTTATTGGCCTTCGAAATATTTTAATGGATTTCTTAGCTTCAAAGTTGTTTGGCTTATTTTTTATTTTATAAACACAGCACATGAGAATTGTGGACTATTACTAAGAAATATATTATAGTTATTAGATTAGTGAATGTGTATTTAGTTTCCTATTTATGAATATGAGATTCTTTACGATTAGGTCATGAGGTATAAGATTATTCTCCAGATAAATCGATTTCCGTTGCAGACGGTAAAGTTTACTTCTAGATTATTTTGTTAAATTTTTGTAGATGTAATCACAGTAAATGCTGAGTGACTGAACAGTAAATTATGAATTAATAAGCTATAGATTAGATAAAATACCAAGACAACAAATTTAAGATTGGTAGAATTCTGGCGAGAAGCTTTATCTTAGAGAAAACCAATGTACCCAACCTTAACATTAATATTATCATCCCTTACTCTAAGGGGATCTACGTGCAGTAGTCGATCTATTTTAATTTTAAGGAACATTTTGGGAATAGTTCTATTCATAATAAAAAAAAAATCAAGTTGATTTCATAATACACTTTATTATGCTGATTAGATGACTAAACTATTAAAATAAGGATATGTTTGCCACAGTTCAACATCAAACAATTATAGCTAAAATATATACTACTCCCCGGTTTGAAATGTTGGTACTAACATATATATATATATTTTTTAATCTGTGTAAGCTTACTAGTCATTTTTTTAAAATCTGTGTAAGCTTACTAGATTCTTTTTTCTTAACCGATTTATAAGAATTTGTAGTTTCAGTTTTGACAGTCAAATTTAACACTTTCGTTTCATATGTGTTCATACACTTTATATTGTAATTACGAACTATGATAGTGTAATTGGTCTTTTTGTGAAATAAACATTAGATTTGACTTTCAAAATTCTAACTATAAATCCTTATAAGTATGTGGGTTCATAGAGGCTCACAAAATGGTTGATGATGTATTTCATCCCCCATATCAAAACCCCTACAGTCAAACAATTTTAAATAAAGATTATCAAGGATTGTATGCTTTACAGACTTATGTAAGCCATCTCCTAGATCCTAAATCCGTCCATGTTTATTTTCCATAGGCATTAAAGACATGCGACCAACACACTCCTTATAACCAGCTCTTCTTTAGACAAAACGAAGGTATTTTATGTGCGTGGCTTAGGATCTGACAAAACAAGTTGACTTTATTAAATTGAATTCCGAAGAATGCTTTACATGCATTAGATGGTTGCCCACAAAATCCTTGACACAAATATATTTATTAAGGGGAAAAAATGTGTTGAGTGCTGGGAGAGAAACGCACCAAACAAAAAAAAACTCTTTAGTACAAAGAACAAGTAGCTCCCTAGAGCAGGAGCTACCAAGCCTTTTTGAATGAAGCAGATCTTGCATAAGAAAAAATACATGCTGGAATTTTCATAAAAATGTGTACACTAATATTATGAACATTCACTAACAAAGGGTAATTTTTACAAGTATAAAAGTATAAAATACACGAAGAAAATTACATGTTCTGGCTGCGACTTTGGCTAATTTCCTTTATTCAAATTTGAAAATTTTGTTAATTCTTATTAATGATTCTACTGTATAAGTGTATAGTGGGAAAACAAATAATGAATACTATAAAATTACCTCACAGAGCCTGAGATTACTACGGTGGGGCCCTAGGACTCCACGGAGCACAGTTTGAAAAACTCTCTTCATATCTAAGTCTTAGGTGCTTCACTGTTTGTGTATACAATCCAGATCCATACAAACACTTTTTATATATTTAAAAAAACTATTATATCTACAACTACTATACGATTCTAATGAAAGATAACTTTGATTTAATAAAAAGGAACTCTTTAGGAGGTAAATGACCAAGCTATTCTAGAGGTGTTTCTTAAGTCCCAACTCCTGTGTGATTGATGAGTAGCACACACCATTCTTTGTAATACTATTGGTGCAGTCATTTGGAATGTGTTGTGAGAAAAACACAAAGAGCGTTGTTCAATGTGTGAGCGCTATTATGTCCGTTACACATCATTAAACACACTTAAAATAAATTAAGCTTCTAAAATTCAGTAGCGGTCTTATTAAAGTAGTTGTGTACAAGCGAGAATGAAAGAACACATTTCATGAATACGTCTTTTTTTAAAACTATATTGCTAGTAAAAAAAGTTGTAATTATATTATTAAATACCTTTGGAGTCGAGGCCAGAGGATATTTTGACAGCCCATTCCAAGGAGTAAGGACGAGGGAGCTAGATTAAAGGAAGTAGTCATTTAAACGTGGAAAGTAAATCGTACAAGATAAAATGTGATAAATCGCATGGATGCAGACCACCTCAACACCAACTATCGACTCTTTAGTTAGTTTGACATCTTAGACCATAAGCCCACATGTGTTGTTGATACTATGGAGGGCTAAAGCCTTAATAAGCTCCACAGTTATACTATTTTAATTGACTGGTTTTTTAATAACTGATGTGTAATCCCAATATTTTAAAACCTTTTGGGTTTAAACATATTATCAAATCCACTATTTTTAATGCATATGTATTAAGACTCTTGTATACCTCTACTCATCACAATACCTTATTAGGATATTCAAATGTCCTAGATTACAGTGCGCAGGACATGCGGTGGAAACGGTGTAATCTAGAACCATGTTCAGGGTATTGGTTGGCAAACTCAATGGGAAGAGACCATTGGAAAGACCTAGACGCAGATGAGAGAATAGCATTAGAATTGACCTGATAGAGATAGGGAGAGATAGGGTGTAATGAGATGGACTGATCAAGATTATGATTAGGGATAGGTGGTGTATTTTTAAGTGCGGCAATAAACTTTTAAGTTCCTATGCCATAGAGTAAGTAGATACTACAAACTCTAGTTTTGCAACGTAGATTCAAAGTTATAACAAATATAAGTAGTGTGTCTGACCTATCATTCCAGCCCTTCATACCGAAAACTGCCTATATCTAATGCCTTTAGAGCGAAAACGGCGTATATTAGTGACGCGTTGTTGTTATTGAAACTTGTATCCTGTTGTGACGTCACCTGTTGTTTTAATTGCCTATAGTCCGTAGGGAGAAACTGTGAGGTATAGTCCGTTTTCGGGAAAGCCCAATTCCTCTGAAGGGTCAGGGTTCTTGCCCCCGCCCCCCGCCCCTGCCCCTGCCCTAAGCTGTAAGGTACTCCCGGAGAGTTGAAAACCACTAAACGCGTGGAGGGAGAGTTGAAAACCACCCCGGTTCCCCC
>CABFWB010001246.1:93390-119612 GCA_902151455.1 Timema bartmani
CCCCCCCAACCCTACACCTTTTCCCTTTCCATCCTCTCATCCTATTCCTTTCAAACTTTTCATCCCTCTTTTTACCTTCTCACTCATTATCCGTTTCTCTTTCACGTTTCCAGGTTAATTGCGACCACGTCGTATAATGAGTGGAATAAGAATCTTCCCTCCCCCTCCCCCTTAGCTTTTACCGGTTCTTCTCACTAATAACTGTTCTCGGTCATGTGTGTTCTCTCCTATATTTAGTGTCGAAGAAGGAGTTGTAGGGGTGGTAGAGAGGAGATTGTATGAATAAAATGTCATCTGGTTTATGTCGCTCGTTCCACAGTTGTTTTGTATTTAAAGCCTCATTTGTTTTCATCTGCTACATGTTTCATTTGAATAATGGCATCATCTGATGTTTGGTGTTTTATCTTGCTGTTGGTGCTCGGAGAGTTTTTTTTGACGTGAGTTATTCTTTTAAAGGTCGTTAATTTACGTTCTTTTTTAAAAAAAATCAACCCTCCTATTGTAAAATTGCTGAGGAAATATTCACTCCCCGTCCCACACTTATCTCAACCATACACAACGTCTGTCTACTCGTAAAGACTATCCTCATTTCTATACTCATTAATTGGGTAGGAATGAGAACGGTCGTGTTAATAAGTGAGGGGTACGAGGGAAAAAAGGGGGAAATTACTCTTTTAACTCAAATTGAGCTAACGCTGCCATCTGATGCACATTCTCAATACTTTATAATGTAATTAGAATTATGTTTAAAATAGTTCTGGCCTATTTAAATTAACTAATAAAAGTATTTGTGTTTGTCCTTATGGGATTTGAATTATAATTAATGTTACCTTCATGGAAAATATATATATATATANTGTGCCTTCCCTTTCCCCCCCTCCCCCCGTACACTTAAAAATGTACCCACGTTTGCAAGGAAAATGAGTTGGAAACTGTTTAGTAAAATAACATTTTAGTACACCCAGCTTAGGATTGTACCACGACCTCCCTACTGGTGGTAAACTGGGCGAGAAAAGACTGGCACCTTTCTATACCTACTCATCTGTGTGGGTTATTGAGATACAGCCCATCTTTTTTTTCCACCCACTTTTTACTTTCTCGCTATCTTACAGGTAGAGAAAGTATTGTGATCGTCAAAAAAATTGAACTCGAGATTTCTCGTTCCACTTGTATTACGAGCTTTAACTAAATATATCCATTTTTATTAAACAATGGAGCGGGAAAGTCAGTGCGGCGTTCCATACCATTGTTTTTTTTTTTTTTAAGGATCCTTATAAGAAGTACTATATCTGGTTGTTACAAAAGTTACTATACATATTTTAATTTATGCACAGGTATAGTTGGCCTACTATTCTTATGAAATACATTATCTATATCAATATATATTTAATATATTGTTTAACACAATTGAAAAAACTTTTTCATATCATGTATTATACTTTCGAATATAATTTTCAAATTCAGGTTTTAAGTTAACTATGCTTTATTATGTCTTCCTCATCTTATAATTCGCAATAATCACTCTTTATACATAAATTATAGACCAATTTGTTCAAATATATTATAAATATTCAAATTCTCAAATAGTCTATACAATATTATTTTGTAAACAACCCTAAAATTATTTGTCATTTTTAGATTATAAATTTTTATTATTCATTACGAAGAACTATTAACATATTCTCATTTTGAGTTAGTTCACTCTTAAAGGTCAGTTTAAAAAAAAATCAAATTTTCTATAATTTGTCATAAAGAAACTATCCTTAAATTTATTTTATTCTAAATAAAGATACTATACTATTGATACTTTGAAATAGTTTCCCGACACCAATTTTGAACCAAATCATTAGAGCTATTTTCAAAAATATCTAATTTGAAAAAAATTAATCACTTGTTAACTACTATTTAATTAATTTTTTTTAGAAAAACAAAACTATTAAATTATTTAAAGCATAAGCAACTAATAAATACCCATTTCGAACGAAATCACTAAGGCAATTTTTTAATATTTCCAAATTACAAAAAGTCATCAGTAAACTACCCATAACTGAATTTCCCCATACAAACATGTATACACTTTTAATTGTCATGTTCATATCAAACACTCCCCTTACATACATTTTAAGCAAGATTGTTAAAGCCACTTTTAAAATAATTAGAATTTTGAAAAATTACTCATAAGTAAACCAACATTTATCGAATTTTTACCCAAAACCACCAAATATGTAGGGCTACTTATAATGTTAAACACTCCCAAGATACCTATTTGGACCAAATCCTTATAGCCAATTTTATAATATGTTTTCAAGTATTTGAAATATTATTAATCAATAAGCTACTCATTGATGAGTTTTTACCCCAAATAAAGTATACGGTGCTATTTATTATACCACACAATCCCAACCTATCCATTTTACACAAAATCTTTTATGAAATTTTATAAAATTTCTGAATTTTCTAAAAATTCTCATCAGTAAACTACGCCTTAACGAATATTGGCCCAAAAACTAATGCTACATCGTAATTGATAATGTTAAGTCAATCATATGCATTTTTATTTAAATCTTTTGAACAATTTTATTTAAAATTTGAATTAAAATAAATAACTTTTCTGTAAACTACCCTTAATTTGAGGCATAAGGTCAGACTAAAAAAGTCCATATAGTATCTATATATCAAGTTTGAACAAAATCCAACAAACCATTTGAGATCCATGATTAGGGACAGTCAGGCAAACATACAGACATGGGGACTGACCGAATTTTAAATTAATCCACTTTTTTGGGTTCGTATTCACATAATATGTAAAGATTTGTCATAATCTAGAGATATATTTTTTAACAATCACAAAGCTTTATTTTGGTAATGAGAAAGTAAAAAAACATTAATATTTATCAATTCAGACCAAAAAATAGCAGATTGGTTTTTTCCAAAATTTTCTCTTGTACCAGATTCATACTACCACTACTCATATAAGACCGTATTCATATTTTTTATAATCAAGAGTATATCATAAAATGTTTTAGTCTCTCATAAGTAGACACTAAATTTTTAAAGTTTATGTGATTAGTAAAAAATTTAATATGTATACTACTTTGGAAATTTAGATTGGTGTTCGAGTAGCAAATCTTTAAATATATATATATATATATATATAGCACTTTATTCTACATTGCTGTAGGCGATAAGTCTAAACAACTTATGAGGCTTTGCTGAAAGTTTGTGCACAAGACTGAAGTACGGACTCAACCAAGATCATATTGATTATCCTTGTCTAGGACCTTAAAAAAAATGAAAAAATATAGGTATAACGTTACCAGGAACAATTTTTATAGTCTATATAAAAAAATGATCTTACCTCTCGTGTTAAAATGATAGGCAGGATTTTATACTTTCCTGATAGTCAAATAAAGAGCAGAGCGTTTGCGTGAATACACATGCGTTTAACTGGCAGTTACTTTTCAGGGAGCTAATGGAAAAACCTCGGCGAAAAAAAGAAAGCTTTACTCGGAGCTAAACAAAAAAAAAATAAAAATAGAGGAAAGTCTCTTAAAAGAAAAGGTTGAACTAGATGGGTATGGGCTGGGAAAACAAACAATGCATTTTCAAGTCTACTCCGAAGTCGTTGTTCATTCTACCTCCTGTGAGGATGAAAGACGTATGGTTTGGGAAGTAAAGAGAGACAAATAAGAAAAGAAAGACCTTGACGAAGAAGAGCGAGTGAGGTAGGAATAGAGTATAAGCCAGAAAGAGAGAGGAAGTTTAGTAAAGGACATACTAGCAAAACAAACAATGATGGAAACTAAGAAAACATATAAAGAGAGGTACCAGAGAACAAAGAAGGTGGGACTGAAAACTCAGTAAAACGGAAGTAAATGAATAAAGTATTGAACGACAGTGAGACAGAAAGACAAAGGAAGGAAGGATAAATCAATCAATTTCAGTATAAGTCAAGGGCGGCACGGAGAAAATCGTGGTGACATGGAAAAAAAAAAAGTTTCGCCGGTTGCGGCTATTGTAGGCTTTTTCATAACCAGGTGTTTAAAAAAAATCCCCCTGACACCTTAACACGGTATTCGGATAATGTCATGTTATTATACCGTCATATCAGTCTTGAGTGCTGTACGTTTTTAATGACTGTAATTTAAGGGAAGCCGTGTTGCTTTAACGTTGGACAGACTGTTACAGCTACACAATTCCGTCTCCTGTCTAATAATGATTGATCGTACGTGAAGATGGTTTGTTTATTTTCTAAACAACTTAGAAGGGCTGATATTCTTTGTATGTATATATTGGTTTTCCACGTACAAGTGTCGTCAATATTATATATATAAATGGAGGTTCCTGGAAATGAAACCATTTTAAACACCATAAACATAAGCATACGTATTTTTTAGATTCTTTTTAAAATTAGGAATAAAATCAACTATTCTATAGCCATTTTAAGGGGAAAACCAAATTAAAAACATAGCATGGTAATAATAATTGATTTTAACTTTTGTTTAATAATAGCCTATGAAATACAGGGGAATGGCCGTGATATTTGTGAATGATGCAAAAATTATTTCTAAATTATTAGGCTCAAGATGTATTTGTAAATTATTATTGTTTTCTTTTCATTTGAAGAGGTGTTAGTTTAAGATTTTTTTCATTGCGTGCTATTTAATTAGCAATTTAGTTTAGATCTCATATCATTTTACCCATATATGTATTTTATTATTTTTGATATATTATACATTAAAATGTTTTTATAATTAATGATTGGTTATCATAACTCGTGAATGAGTGGAATACCAGGCCTCCACCGTGATTTGGATTCCACGTTAAACTGTGGGTCCTCCATTTCGTCTCACAATCACCCTACCATTACACATTAGCGTAGGTGCGTACAAACCGAACGGGTAGTAAGACGCGGTGATTATAATAATAATAATATTCTGAAAATTGAAAAATTACACCTAGACACGGGAATCAAGTCCGGGACCTTTGGCTTAGTACGCCAATGCTCTAACCATACTTTAATAATAATAATAATAATAATAATAATAATAATAATAATAATAATAATAATAATAGTAATAATAATAATAATAATAATAATAGTAATAATAATAATAATAGTAATAATAGTAATAATAATAAATATTATTATTATTATTATTATTATTATTGTTGGTTGCTGCTACCAAGTGTGGTTAATAGTAAAAAATGAATTTTCTCAAGTTTTTCTCTTATATATACACTTAAGGCTATTCAAGAAAGTCAACATAAATTATAATTCAACTAAAAATTGAACTAAATTTTTCAGTTTTAATAGAGTAAAACAAGATATATTAGAAAAAATGTGTTCAGCTAAAATATCATAATAATCTAGAACACATCTAGAACACAATTTGTTGACAAAACTTGAAATTACAATTCAAGATTTTATACTAAACTGAATTTACTATGAACAGCTAAAACACGAGTACAAGGCAATCTATCACTTTAAGGTGATATGGAAGAATATGTTAGTTAAGATCCATATGGTTTGTTTTTATGACATTCTTTTTTGTGCCGATGAAAACAACTTTTGCTTAAATTATTAATTTTGTTACATTTTATAAACACAATAATATGAATACATCTTGAATATATATCCTGTGCATTGTGTAATTTTACGAGTTTAATTTTTTTTTTCCATTAAAAATTTCTGGTCAAAATTGCTCTGCTCATGACAGATATTCAAGACCTGTTTAGATCACTGTTGTACACTCTTAACATCTTGATTATAAAGGCCAATTTTAGATGTATTTCCTTAAATGAGATCTAGAAAAATTACTAAATCAACTTTCACATATCCATATGTCAAGTCATGTGATGTGTGGCTGTCACTTTATTTATATATTATAACTACCTCCAAAACTACTTTATTAATATAGTAAAATGTTACTATTGTTGTCTGCAAATAAAAATTAAATGTATATTAAATATTTGTACTTTATAAAATAACCTTTCTACGAAATCTGGACAGTATAGTCACCTCTGAATAAACCGGTTGTATTCACTTTTCGTTTGTTTAGCGTTTCATTGAGTAAGTACAAAAAGCAACTTATTTATGTGACGAATTGAGTCAATGGAAAAAAAAAATTGATATTTTTTTTTGATACCTTTTCGAAAGGTTCTACCTGAAGTACCGACCTATCTGTCTGTAGATAGATGACAGGTTATAATTTTAGTCGCGGTGATTACCCCTCCTACCTTACCTCAGTAACTACCAGTTTCATTGTTGTCAATCCTGAAGACACGCCAATGTCATTCCTCCCGAAATACCAGCGTATTCTCTATATTTAACTTTTTATCTACCATGGGGTGTGGGCGTAACAGCTATGTCCGCTGAAAAACAACTGAAAAAATAGAGAGACTGATTATATAGTACAATTTTACTAATTTATACTATTGTGGAAATATATAAATCCAGGCGCTTTCTCTGTATTTAAAATTACTAATCTAATTTTTCTTTGTGAGAATTTAAAATTCTCCTTAGTATTTACAACTGTAAGTGCAGTATTTTAAAATCCCATCAACAAAAAAATAGATAGGCCCTTTACATTTTTTAAAGTACGTTTGAAACATGGGTTACTAAGGATGTAAAGGAACGCCAAAATTAAAAAAAAAATCAGAATATTTTCAATCTAAAATACATAAATGCTTTGGCCAAAATAAATATAATATTGCCACATTAAAAATATTTATTTTAATATTCTGGACATACTAATTTAAAAGGTTTTTAAAATCGGTCATGGTCATAAGTGAAATTTGAGCAGGACTGTTTAATTTTTATTTAAAATGCTTCTCTTCAAATGCCAATAAACTCATGGCACACATTCAACAATTGTTGATGTTATTATGTGTGTATATTTATACAAAATTGTTTTTAATAAAGCAATATTTAATTTCATCTTCGCCTAACAAAGTATTTTGTTCTAAAAACTGCGAAAATACAGACTTTTGTGTCGTGTTTATTTGGATCCCAGCTTAACTGTTAAATTTCAAGGTTAGGATAAGAGGTTAGTTTTGAAGGAGGGGCCAACGAAATTTGAAAGCGAGGGATAAATAACACAACAATACTCCCAGTAAATCCAATATGGATTCAAATCCTTATCTCCTGGTTAACGATGCATTGAAAGTCTAACTACTTATACCATGTGGCCAATAGTATATGGTCAGTTTCTTAAACCCCTGTTAAAATTAGAACACGACTTACAAACTAACAACATACTACTAGAAAAGACAAAACATTCAGGTCTCCTAACTATTAGATATACTAATGCGGAATGGAACTCTGGGCCTATTTCAGTATTGATATCTACTAAACTAGAGTGTTGAACTAAATGAGAGCGTTAAATTAAATATATTTATTTTTCAAACGTTTCTATTAATAAAATATGAAGCTATCACCAAAATGTCAAAGTGAAAAATGCAATTATTGTTTTCTCCCCAAAAATATTGAGTTATGTCCTCTGGCGACCCACAATATTACAATCTCTACTCAAACATACCTCTGACTTGTCACCTGCTTGTTTTTAATTTTTTTTAATTTTAAACCTTTCATTATCTTTATATCAAAATTTCAATTTGTTTGCATTTTATTTGGTTATTTGTTTTGGGAATTGATTGTGACGTTGTAATAATTGGACTGTCATCTGATATTAAAAAACAAAAATGTGTATGATGTAATCAATAACGACAATTATTTTAGTACACGGTGGCGTCTGTACTGCGTTATTCATATTTTGGTGGGGATAGGTTTCAATTTATAGAAATTTCTAGTGACCATCAGTCTGTTTTGATAGGTGGAATTCCCTGCAAGCCATATTGCGGCAAGGTTTGCTATTATTACTGTCCACAACAACATCATCAACATCATCAACAAAATTTGAAGTTTCAGACATGATGTTTTGGGGTGAATGACGCATAAAGAATTTATAAAATATTTTGCTCAAGATTGATCTGTTTAATGTTAGTGTTTTCCCTATGAAGAGCTTGTATTTTAAGATTCTTTACCTTAACAATTAATTTTGTAAGGATTTTACTATTCTTAACATAGTAATATACAAATGTAAATAATTGTTTGTAGCTGCTACCAACTGTGGTTAGAAATAAAATAAATATAAATACCATACATATTAATATTCTGTCCGACACCTTAGCTCATTCGGTAATTTACGCTGAATTTTTTTTTAGAGATTAGAGAGATTTATATTTAGAAAAAGTGAACCCGTATCTGCGTGGAGGGAGAGTGGAAAACAATTTTGAAAAAAAAAACCACTCTGTAGACCCAACAGAGATTCGAACCTCAATCTTCCCGCCATCCGCAGTCTAGTCTACTGCGAGGGTAGCGCGCTAGACCACGTGGCCACCGAAGTGGATAATATTTTGATATTGAAAGGTCAGTAAAAATACATTTGCACACGTTGAGTTTTGATGGAAAATTAATACAAGGGTTCGGTTCTATATTAAAGCTAAGTTGTATGGTAGATAATAATCACACACGATGAACTATAATGGAAAATTAATGTAATTCGGTAATTTATTCATGTTAAGTTGTACTTAAAAGAGCTTTAGTGAGATTTAAGGCTTTCCGCTAATGTAAAACCAAACATTACAAACTTTTTTTTATATATATCCTGCACATACAAATCAACATTTAGTCAAATTTTGGTGTTGCGATAATAGAGCTAGAATTATTTTTCAAACATATTTTTTGTTTATTCACCAAACATCATATATATTTCATGGATATGATAATAATTATGCATCAACAGAGCAAGCATCCCTGACATTGTTTTGAAAAAACGATATATTGATCAAATTATAAGAAAAAAAATTGAAATCACATACATTTTCCCCCCTCATATATTAGTAGCGGTAATTAGTGTGAAGCTACTAGTTAACAACTTTGATAAATATTAAGTTACTAAGGAGCTAGGGCCTATATTAATTTTTGTTGCTAGGTCTGCTATTGTTTTTAACTCCATTGTCAAATCTAGTTATACATGATCAGACCAACCACCATTCCGTCATTTAGTCTGTTATTGCTAGTCTCTAGACAGTAGATAGGAGTGAGAAATCAATAAATAAATATATGGTGTATTTATTATATTTGAAAGAAATATTTATGTATTCAATTTAATTCAGTTTAGTCACATTACAAACAGTGAAATATAATATGTAAATAGTATTTAAAAATAAGTTTGGGCAAAAGTCATGGTTAACTCTCTTCTTCGCCGTCAAACTCAATAACACCATCATACGCATTGATTTCATCCTCAATTACTTATTTAGATTAATTGTTTATATAGATCCTCTAGCATCTTCAGGTTTAAGGTGCAAAATTATCTGGATTGATCTTATGTCTTTCTTTCAACTTTTGCTGCTAGCTTGGAGGTTAGTTATTCCCACAAAGTCAACCTTTTCCAATATAATGACATTTAGTTTTCCCCCAACGGCCTAATATGTCGTTTGTATAGTCATCACTCATTAGGCGTGTACATGTGCTGTTGAAGTTTCAAGGCACATTCTATATGTCCACATTCTGAATCGTTGACAAAAATATGTGTTCAGAGATCGAAAAACTAATAGTATTTGTTTAAAAGAATCATGTTAGTCCATAATAGTTTTTAGTATTCATCCCATCTTTATACGCCTGTTTTGACCCCCTCACGGGTAAGACCAAACACTCAACTCAATATTTTTTGAAACTTTGAACAGAGGTAAAGTCTTACGCATATAAAAGTTGACTTCTAGACTGGGATTTTCTTTAGATATCCTTAAATCATCTTTCGTTACATCTTGTGGATATTTTGATTCATCTTGGTGTCTTACATGCTTCTATTCAAGCTCATCTTTAATTACATTACATATTATGGTACTTTTTTTTTTTGCAGTTAACAAATCACACATGTTGCTTGTGCCTTATTTAATGGTTTTCTATGCTGTAAAATAACTTTTTTGTATATTGAAAACTAACTGGTTTAGTTGTGCCATACGGTAAATATTCCCTTTCAGTCTTAGGCCACGAATAATGTGATTTGTATCTGTGATAGGTCTACTTGTTAATATGATCCACAATTCCATGTTATTGTTGTAATGTTATTTTGTTTCTTTCTGCAGTAATTGCTCTGTTGTCTTCATTAGCTATTGTTTCCAAGTTTTTATCTTTGAAAATATGCATGCATCAGCGCTCTGCTTGATTACTTTCTCAAAGTTAGCTCAAAAGTTGTAATGTATGAGAACAGCTATTTAGCTGTCTATTTATGTTGAACTATTACAACAATGAGTATAAGTATTAAAACATATGTTATTTAATGCACAGATTTATAACACAAAGAGACAATAAATATTTAAAAAACGAATACAAAAGATAGTTCTTAAACAGCATCAATAGACTATGTGACAAGTAGGTGTCAATTGGTCTATTGATATAAAACTCATAGCTAGTATCGAGAATACCAACACAAACTTTGGGGGATTTGGTCTTTTGATGCATAACGAAAAACCAGCAATGCAAACAATGTTGTGAGTCTTTACTCATTTATGAGAAATGGCGAGGGAGGTACTAGTATTTTTTTTTTGTGTAATTATAATTTCTGGCCACAAGATGGCATTATTGTTATTATATTTCTAAAAACTAGCACTTGGTTTATTGAGGCATAATGCAGTCTAATCTAAACACAGCTAACACAAAGTGTGCAAAATAAAAACGTTTTAAGAAACCCCAACTCAAACAACCATAGAATATTAAAAGATATTGTTAAGAGTGAATAAAATATAACAGTATTAAGGTATGTTATATTCATAATACAAAATGGGTGGATGATCAAACTAGATTATTAAGTATAATTCTATAACATAAATATGAAAGGCAATATATAATATGGTGGCTTATCTGTGTGTTCTCTAATACCGAGGTAATTACAAATTTAACGAATATTACTAGGCCTATACTTATTTACCTTCTTACTACGTGGGATTATCAACTCGAAAGTTCATTACCGCACTTGTAAAAATATACCATCTATCCCTATCTTAAAATATCTATATACATTCCCCCTCATTAAACCCTATCCCTATATTGAGCAAAGTCCATCCTGCCAGACTCAATACACCCTATCTCTATCTTGAGGATGTTCTATCCAGTCCACCTCATTACACTATATCACTATCTTGAGGTGGTTCTATCAAGTCCACCTCATTACACTATATCACTATCTTGAGGATGTTCTATCAAGTCCACCTCATTAAACTATATCACTATCTTGAGGTGGTTCTATCCAGTCCACTTCATTACACTATATCACTATCTTGAGGTGGTTCTATCCAGTCCACCTCATTACACTATATCACTATCTTGAGGTGGTTCTAACAAGTCCACTTCATTACACTATATCACTATCTTGAGGTGGTTCTATTCAGTCCACCTCATTACACTATATCACTATCTTGAGGTGGTTCTAACCAGTCCACTTCATTACACTATATCACTCTTGAGGTAGTTCTATCCAGTCCACCTCATTACATATCTCTATCTTGATTTAGTTATATCCAGCCCACATCAATATACTCGGTCCTCTTCAGGCTTATTATAATCTTATCATCTAATCTGCATCTAGGTCTTCCCAATGTTCTCTTCCCATTGGGTTTGCCAGTTAACACCCTGAACACGGTTCTAGATTCTCCAGTGATTCGTGTTGCATATCCTGCCCACCTTAATCTACTATACGTGATTAAACTTACAATGTCTTATTATGAGTAGAGGGTATATTACTCAAAATTATGTAACCTCTTCCACTCCCCAGTATCCCCATCGCTGTTTGGACCAAATACCTTCCTAAGAACCTTGTTTTTGAACATCCTCAATTGGTTTTCGTCATGTACGGTAGGGGAAAACGTTTCACACCTATTAAGAGAGAAATTTTCAATAATAAACATTTGTACACAATATTATGATGTAATATTAAAGAAAATAGCTAGTCTTTATGTACTACGATGTGATTGATTAATATTGTTAATAAACTATTAATCTAAACAGTCCATATTATATACTCTATTTCTACAAATATAAAAAAATATATATTTTAATAAAATGAAGAGTTTGTGTATCTTTTATGAGAGTGGCATGATACCTCACCTCTACCTCCCTGAGAAATCTGAAGTTTTTAATATTAGCAGCTCCTGTGCACAAACATGTGCACCTCAGAGCCAGAATTTTAAAATTTTGATTAGAATCTTTTTAATTGATTAAAAACCGAGAAAGTGAAGAAATACTAACCCTACAAGAAAGCTACTACCATTTCTTACAATTTTCAATGCAGTTTGGGGGCCATAGAAGGTTGGTTGCCATGGAGAAAAATCAGGAAGAGTTTTTTTTTTATCTACAACAAACTTTTCTCTTGTCACCATTATAATTATTATATGAATCATTGCTAAATAGTATGATTTATTTTTAATAAATATCTTTTATATTTTATAACTTTTTTTACTTGTTAACATTTTTACCCTTTCTCCTTTCACCCTTTACCCTTTACTTTTTTTTTATCCTTTTCCCTTCTTACAACTTTTTAAATACTTACCCTTTTACCCTAAAATATTAATGCAAAATGGGTTAAAACGGGCAAAATAGTCAAAAAATTTAATAAAGGATAGAATACATATCATTTTAAAAGATATAAAGGTTAAAAGAGGTAGAATAATTAGAGAACGTTAAAAGATTTAAAGGCTACTAAGGTGTTAAAAGGGAAAAGAAAGAATAAAAGTGTAAACGAGACAAGGTGACTGTCTACTAATCTCAATAATAGTCTTATTTCATAACCTCGAAAATCATCTTTTCTCCTAGCCTCACTAAACGTCTTGTCTCCTAGCCTCAATAATAATCTTGTATCCTAGCCTCAATAATAATCTTGTATCTTATCCTCAATAATAATCTTGTCTCTTAGCCTCAATAATAATCTTGTCTCTTAGCCTCAATAATAATCATGTCTCCTATCCTCAATAGTAAACTTGTCTCAATATTCTCCTTGTCTCCCATCTTCAATAATCGTCTTGTCTCCTAGCCTCAATAACCATCTTGTCTCCTAACCTTAATAATCACATGCGTACACCTTCATCATAAGTCTATAAACATAATAGACATATGTTACCTAAAATCTTCATATAGTGTAATTGCTCATTAAAGTAGTTTCCTAAATTAATTATGTACAAATAACATATTAAAATTGCATTTATTAAATATTTTAACTATTGATTGAGACTTGAAGAAAATACTTCTTGATTTACAAGTGCTAGTAATATACAAATATCTTTATGAAGCCAATCTATAATTTTATTTGTAAAGAAAGTTGTAAATTGTAAAAATTTCACATGTAATTACAAGCGTTTATATATATCATTATGAAACATGTTTTTGTCATTTCTTAGAATTGACAAGTGAATTCTCTTGTAAATTATAGACTTATAGCTTGATGAAAAAGGTTCCAGATAGTCAATAAATAACTTGTAACTTTCTTTCGCTCAATTAATTCTTAGGCCAGGTTGTCAAGCAACCAAAAATGTGACGTCACTCCTGGAAAAACCGATAAAATATGTATAACATATCAAATCAAGCTTTTAAATGAAATATACATTGGCGTTTTGAGAAACATATTAAAAAAAATTAAAGCTGTTTATTAATAGCTTTGTTTAATCAGTGCCGTAATTTTTGTAAGTGAAGCGATGAAACATCGTATTACTAATGTCATAGAGTAAGTTAGGGTTCAAGAATATCGTTTTAATAGCATCTCTATTTATTTTTTTTTTGCACTGCATCTTGCTACCTGTTTGGGTTATTCACATTTGTTTTACTATTGGGGTATTTTATACTATTGGGGAAAAGATTGAGAAGTTAGAGATTGGATACAATGCACCCATTCTTGTGTGTGTGTTGATGGGGCAGGGAAGGGGGATTGGGGCACGGAGAGGGGGGTAAACTCTTAAGAAAAATATTTTCTCAGAAAATCTGACTGGGATTTAAGTTCTGACATCTCAGTCACCAGCAATCAAGTATAATGCGAGGGACGCCTTATATTAAGTAATCACCTATGAGGTTATATATTTAATGTAGAATTTTGTTATTAACTAAGGGGTGTTTTGTTCGTCGGCCCCTGAGTTTCTCTTATAGATGTCAAACTAATGGACGTAATTGGTGGTTTATGAGAAGCACTCAGGGGCCGAGTGCGAGTGGTGCACCCTGTAGTATATACAAATAGGCCTACATTATATATATATATTCCTGAATAACTAAAAACAATTATTTTTTCATTGATTTTCACTATCTCCTGGAGCAACATGCGTATTCACTGACTACGAAAATTTCATATTATTACTATTATTATTATGAGCACCGCGTCTTACTACCCGTTCGGGTTATACGCACTTACGTTAATGTGCGATGGTAGGGTGATTGTGAGATGAAATGGAGGACCTACAGTTTAACGTGGGATCCGAACCACGGTGGAGGCCTGGCATTCCACACATTCACAAGTTGTGATTAATACACGTCTTGTCAGAGGTGAAAGAAGGGTTTGGCAATCAGATAAATCTATTCGGGGACCGAGGATTGAACTCTAGACCCCCAGCACAGAAGTCCGACACCTTATCCCTAGAACACCAGTTCACCTATGAAAATTTCAGAGGTTAAGGTATGTGGAAATGAGAGAAAGTGTAACCATACTTACGTGGAAGTAAAGTGGATAACTATTTATTAAAATTCACCTTCATTACACCTAACTGGGACTCAAAACGCATATTTTCACCTTATCCAGCAGTCTAGTCCAATACTAGAGAGACGTCTTAGACCAGAGGTTCCCAATTTTTTTTGGCCACGGAACCCTAATTGGTCATACTTTTTTTGGCGGATTCCCATTTTGATAATAACAAAAGTGATTGTACCTTGTAGTGTAGTTTGAATATTTTCATGTCAGTCTGTTTCTGTACTTGTTTTTGGTGTAAGCGTGAGCTGAAAAACCAGTCTCGCATCAATAAGTCGTCACAAACGGAAGCAGAACCATAATAGCCTTCTCAACGACTGCAGGTTATTCATCTTTAAGTCCAATCCAAAAGTAATTCAAATTAGAATCTTCTGATTCGAATTTTTGTTTTAGAAGGGATGAACACTTAATGTCGATCAAATTCTCATACTCTGACACAGTTAGCATCGATGGTTTGGTTAGATTTGCGAATGGATTCTGTACCCAGGCGAAGTTATGACTGTTTTCTACGAACGTTTTAGTTAATTCTCAGACAGAACTCGGAACCCCTTTGACCCTTCCACGGAACCCCAGGGTTCCGCGGAACACCTTTTGGGAACCGCTGTCTTAAGACCATTCGAACAGCGAAAAGAGTAGAATAACAATTCGTTCCAAACTTTACATGAATCTGTTTTAAATTCTTGTTATTTAATATATGTTTAATAGTCTTTATCCTTAACTTGGATCAATAATTTATAAAAATAGGTTCATCATAACTTGATGAGAATTGATATATTATTTAAAGTATCATAATATTTATCTAAATGCGTAAGAAATGGAAACGTAGATGAATAAAAGCCCTAATTCTGTTTATTTAAATGTTTGAATTAATTGTATTGAGTATTTAGCGCGTGCTTTCTTAAATAAATATAATGCACCAGAACTCATATTACAAACTAATTGAATCTAGGACACTGATTATAATATTATTTAACTATCACTGGTACCTCTATGGATACTATACTAATAACTGAACAAACACGTCCACAAATCATGGTCTAAGCCCTAAGGCGTCACTATAGCAGTAGACTAGACTGCCAATGATGGGGCGATTGAGGTTCATATCTCGGTCGGGTGTACTGAAGTTTTTTTTTATCTTTCAAAATGGGTTTCCACTCTCCTTCTACCCAAATCTGGGTACATTTCCTATAAAATTAACATTCTTTATCCCTAAACCTGTTAGCTTAACTATAAGGCCTACATAAGAGCAAAACCCATACGGGTAGTAATACGCGGTGCCAAGAAAGAAAAAAAAACCTTCGTCATAGCTTGCACATATTATCCTGTTTACAACGTATGCGTATAGCCCAAGAGGGCAGTGATAAAAAATCAACATTTACCGGAAAGATTCAAAGCAACTTTTGAGGTGATTGCCTGTTAAGTTTACGAATCAAGAACGGAACCTTACCTTCTCGAGTTATGTCAAGATGTACTAGCATTCACCCATGTCTGTTATCCAAGAAGAATACAATGTCAGGAAAATTCATAAACCTCTCCACAAAAATCACTTGCATGCATAGTTATTTGTGTGTTTGTTTGTTCATCCATTATAAGATTTCTTTCGAAGGGCCACGGAAGAAACATATTCTAGAAATAAGTTATATATATATATATATATATATNCATATATATATATATATATATATATATTTATTTAATGATAGAGATATGCATATAAGCTTGTACGTACATAATATTTGTGATGAATACCCAGCCACTCGGAACGTTACACGGTAAAAGCGACCGCATTGTCACGATAAGGATCAGTCTCTGCTCTTCAAACCTCGTCAAGATAATCTTAATGTCACCTGGTCGGCCTTGATCTGTACCATTCTCTTGTCTATCTAAAGAGCAGTGCTCACTACTTATGGGATATATATTTTTTTATAAAGACACACTCATGCCTTTGTACAGGGATAGCAAAACTTTGTCGATCAGTGTGCCACTTAAGGACTATTTAGATGTTGAAAAAACTGGTGTACCATTTCTTATTTACGTTTTTACTTTCTAATATCAAGATTATGATCATGAATAAGAAATCTGTTTAAGATTATGATGAAATTTTACATTTTGTTTAAGCACGAATCCCCAAAATTGGATTTTAATATTCTCTCTGTTCGCATCCCATATGTCTGTTTGTTTGTTTGTTCGTTCCTGGCCACGGATCCAAAATGGTTTGATGGCCTATGTTTAAACTTGATATTTAGATTCTATAGGGCTATACCACCAACTTTTTTTTTAACTTAGCTTTTTAATTAATGGTAGCTTACTGATGAGTAATTTTTTGACTTCCAAATTTTTTGAAAATGGCTATAACAATTTTTTTTAAATGCATGTGTAAAATTTACATGACTAATAGCACTGTATAGTTAATTTCTGGCAAAATTTCACTAAATGGTAGCTTATATATAATGTTTTGGGGTGAAAACTCATTTATGGGTCCTTTACTGCTGACTGATTTAAAAAAAATGAGATATTTTACAAAATTACCTGGCACATTGGCTCCAAATGGGTATCTTGGGAATGTTAGAAATGACAATACATGTATTCTAATTTGTGGATGAAAGTCTCACTTATAGGTAGTTTACTTATGAATATTTAAAAAAACACAGGAAATATCCTAAAATTGGCCATAACGATATGATTCTATATGAGTGTCTTAGCAGTGTTTGATATGACAAATAACATTGTTTACTTGGTTTCAGTAAAAATTTGATAAGAAGTCCTTTCACTGATGAGTAATTTTTTAAAACTTTAATCATTTTGAAAATGACTGTAACGCTTTTGCTTGGAAATGTATATCTGAGGAGTATTTGTCTTGAGCATGATAAATTAAGATGTCGGGTGGTCTTTGGGAGAGAAATATGGTTTTGGATAGTTTACTCATGACGGTTTTTCCTCTAAATTTGAATATTTTAAAAAATGGCCCTCACCGATACCAAATTTGAAACAAATGGTTGACTATTTTACATTATCAATAATAATATATCTTTATTTATCCATAATATATTAATTTGAGGGTAGTTTACTTATGAAAATATATAGAAAAATTAAATTTTTAGGATATTGACCTTGAAAAAATGAATTCAAAATGGGATCCTGGGGATAGCCTTTTATGATAAATTAGAATAAATTTTTATTCTCACAAAAAACAAATAATCTTTATGTAGCTAACAAAGAGAATATTTTTGAAAATTTAAATTTTGTTAGTTGTATTTGTACAATTTGATTTAAAATTAATATCAAAAGAGTGACTACTGTCATTAATACGACAATGTTTTTGATTTTATTAATAAATCATACTTAAGGATAGTTTACTCAAAACTTATTTTTGAAAAATATCTTCAAAGCGATTGTGTCGGTTCATATAATTAATGAGTATTTAAAAATCAGATATTGATGAATTTTATGAAATATAATGAATGACTCAAATAGAATTTTAAATATTTTAATAAGCCTATATTTTAAAGAAGGAGAATTTATTAAATTGTATAGAATTTTGTGTCTTAAACAACAGTATTTTCAATTACTGAAAGTAAAGATATTGAAAGTAAAACTTTAACTGGGAAAGAGAAGATAAATTGATTAATAACTCAAAAGACAAACACCATATTTTCGTTTTACTTGTAAATGTTTTATTTTAATATTCAAGACTTTTATGTTCGGTTCATATCTTGTCTTTAACAGCACACCAGTTGAACCTAATTACGAACCCGGATGATTGATAATCTTTGACTTCAAAACGTTCTTTGTGACATGACATCGAATGACATGGTTGCCGAAATAATATTGACTTCAAAAATGTATTACACCCTAGGAAAAGTTTAATTTAATATTTATTTTAATGTCGGCGTGCTATCCAAATCGTAATTGCGGGCCATAGACTTACCATACTTGCCCTAGGACATACTTCCTGTAAATATATGTGCACATGATGATAGTCATTAACAAATATTAAAAGATAGTGTCTTAGTGGAAATTTTCAACTAATTATGTGACATTTAGTTGTTTATATCAGTGGCGTATTTAAAAATGTATAGAAAAATGTTCTTGGGTAAGATATTATTAATGCTGACTTATCATTCAACATGTTGGTTATCAGTAAAATTTTGGCTCTAAAATATGTGTTTGGTGCCTTTTGGAAAATAGGCCTATCTATTTGCCATTCCTTCTCTTATTTTCTCACGTCAATGAATTTTTTTCACGCCACGCCTTAGTGCCTGTTTGGGTTTAGCGCATCAATAAGGTATGCCAATAGAGTATTATTAAATAACTTTTAATTCAAGAGAAAATATATCCACATTTGCGTAGCAGAAAAATGAGAAACAATTTAAAAAAAAAATCATCCTCACACACCTGTTCGGAATTCAAACCCCGATTACCCTGTCACCAGCTTTCCAGTAAAAAAAAATCATCCTCACACACCTGTTCGGAATTCAAACCTCGATTACCCTGTCACCAGCTTTCCAGTTTAAGAAACCACGCGACCACTGACATGTTTCTCACAGTCGTTAATATATCCAATTGCTATCTCTCTTATCCCTAAGATGCCGAAAAAAGTCTTATGACTTTCTTTTAGGCATAAAATGACATTATTGACGTCAAACAAGATTTTAAAAACAATTGTTTTTTTTCCATCACATCCCTATTCTTTAAAACTTTTTAAGTCCAACCCTTATTACTTATTCATCCCCTATCTTTCTCAAAGGGTTGGCGGGGCAGGAAGAAGGGTTTGGTTATTCATGGGTTCTTTCGTCGGTTGGTGACTTTGAAAATCTCTCCGGTCGAAGAGAGGATAAAGTATGACCTATCTGTTAACCTCATCACTTTGGCCTTGAATACGTAAAACATTTCTCGTCCGGTTGAGATGTTCATCGCTTTTAAGAGAGGAGCAAGTTTTATTTTCTGTTATCTCTCTGTTGAGGCCTGGAGATCTTTTTTGTGTTGTTTAAACTCTTCGTGTATGTGTGTGTTGGCCATGCCGCGTGACATAGCTGCTTGAAGAATGATTGCTAGAACAAGATTAACCCTTTTAGTGGCTTGTCTCTGAGGACTGGGGAAGACTAGATTAAAAGTAAAGAATCTAGATGAAATATCTCTTATTTACTAGGTAGCTTACAGAATACTGAACGTATAGAGAATGTTTATACTTTAATTAAACTTAATATAATTATTATGTAGGCATTGAGATGGAATGTTATGTCTGTATATTATCAGTTTTTGTGACAAACTTTTTTTCATATAAAATAAATGAAATCCTTTCAAAGTAGATACATTTGTTTCTATTTTGTACACACAGTTCTCTCAATTTTTGACATGAATACGTCTTTAAATTTGCTACCATACGGGGGCAATCCAAAAAAACTAATAATAACAAAATCGGGGAATACAGTTTGGTGTTGTAGTTTCGAATCTTTCCTCTACATCCAAAATTAAATTATACCACTGGATAGCTAAAGGATCAAAGAATTCATTACGATAAGCGAGAACAGTGACGCATCACGCGCGGTGGAGGGGGAAGCGCCGCCATTTTGAGGTTATTTTGCTGCGTATCGAGATTTGCATTTAGTATAATTTTTGACTCGGAGCGAAATATAACCCGTTACATAAACGTATTCACGTACAACACACGGCCGTGTCCATGACACAGCCACACCCCATTTTTTTAAATATCTTTCATTGGCATTGCGTAATTTTGTCTGGACTTTTCTTTATTAATAAAGATAGTGTCAAAAAATATGCGATGTATATAAGATACATTTGAATTAACTTTCTACATACAATAATCACAAAAGTTTTTGAAATACACTACTGAATCACATTTTTATTTATTTTCTAAAAAAAAAGTTTTTAAAAAATAAAAACTGCAAAAATTTTAGAGTTTAAATCGCTTTCCCCTTCCATCCCAGCAAAAGATAAAATTGGAAGAACTTTTGGTTTTGAATAAATCACCATCTCATACTGAGAGAAAAATTTTTATATCAGTTTTTGAAAACGTAGTTAAAATACATTATTAGTTTTTATAACTACTTTATATAAGATAAGGTTTTTGTTATAGTTGTATGATGTTGCTTAAATGTAATTAAATCTAATACATCAACTTTATTTATTTTTAATATGCATGTTCTTTATTTGGAGACACAAATACACCTTCTATTTTTTTTTATCTTTTGGCCTAGAAATCTGTATTTTAACTTAAGATATTATTTATGTCTTCAATACTGTTAGAGAAAAAGAGGCAAATTCAAGGATAATTAAAACATATTTTGAATGAAGTAGCTACCACGTATTACAAATATCATTATATACCAATAGATAATTTTAAGAAATTTCAGAAAATCTTATATTTTTATTTAGTTTTCCTAGTTTACGAAAACGCGAAAACTATAAAGATTCGACACTTTTAACAATGGCTTCATATAAAAACCCAAACTTCCTTGAACAACTTTAAAGACGATATCGAGAATACGAAATATAATTATTTTTAAACTTTTTTTTCTCACTGGGAATCACTACATGTGACATGTCTGTGCAATACGTATATTAATTACCTTGGTTGGTTAGTGATGAAGAAGGTAGAAAACGTAAAACCCGAACAGTTAGTAAGCTTTGCTGTTATAAAAAAGAGTGGAATCTAGAAGAAATACAGTATGCCTTTATATCCATGGAATGATTGTGGTAAACATTTTAGAAAAAAAAAAAAAAAACCTTAGAACACCCAACTTGAGATTTGGACCCCGATTTCCAAGTCACCGGCAAACCAGGCGAGATGAGTCTGATATTTAGTCTACGTGCTCGTCGAATTTTTTCCATCGCTTCCTTTCAATATTGGATCGGGATCCACGCATTTGTAGGCCTACTATATTTTTACGTCCATTATTGTGACCATCCTGTAGCCTGGGCCATTTTTTTATTCAAGCAATATATTTTCCACTACCAGCTGGCTAGGACTGTCATAGCTTAATATGTCTTATAATCTAACTTAAGACAAGAACAGGCACAACATCCAGTCCCCAGATGTTAATTCATCACTGTGAGAGTAAACTCACATTTCACCAATTGCAAATTTTAAGCCATGCGTGGATCGGACACGGGACCCTTAGGTCAGTAGATAGACACGCTACTGAATTAACTAAGGTGTCAGATTATAGTCTATTAATCACATTAAAATGTAAAGGGTGTAAATGGTTGAATTTTAAGAACGTGTTACACACATTTGACAGGAAATGTAGAGAAAGAGAGAACGTGTTACACACATTTGACAGGAGATGTAGAGAAAGAGAGAACGTGTCAACACGGTTATGAAAAAAACTACCTCAGTACACTTGACGGAGATTCAAACTTTGATCTTCCAGATTGGCAGTCCACTCGAATGTAAGCGCGATGCCTTAGACCATTTGGCCCACTAAGCAGGTATATACTTAATAATTAAGGATTTTTGGATACAGTTTTTAGAAAAATCTACTAATCGCCTAGCATAAAAATGTTGCCTGATGTCTACCTAATTATTCAAATCTTAATATATCATGGAAATGAAATGAATTTGTAAAATATTAATAATATCTAAGAAAGATTTTGTGAGGATGGATTTATAGTATTAATAGTAAAGCTGATTGATACATTGTATTTTAAAAGGGGTCAAATGTTTAAAGAAAGAACATACAAGATTCGTTTAAGAATAAATTGTAAATGTTTATGGATCCATTAAATTTATAAGATTGCTTTTCAAAAAATGACCACACCTGTAAAGTTTGTTAATGTTTTTATTTGATGTAGTTATATTGAAACACATTCACCATTTAAACAAAATAACTATAAATAAAACCAGCTTTTCACGTAGTTTGGTAAGGAGAAGAGAGCCTAATTAATTTATGGCGTTATACTTATTGAGCCATTTTATGATTGTAGTTTTATTGAATGTTCTAGTCTTAATAGCGTTCACCGGGAATGATTCGAAATGGGGCTATAAAAATGAAAATAAATACTAAAATATTGAAACCTAAGTAGCCTATATAGAATCTGATAATATTATCAATCAAATATTAGTGTGTACACTGTTTAGATAAACCCGTACCATTTGTTTATCATGATATTTTGGTTATAAAAATGGTATCATGTCACTTGAAAGCAATTTAGTCGATAAAAAATTGGAATCAATTTAGAATCGTAGTGCAAAATGAGAGTGGAAATTTACTAAGTTATAAAAACTGTTTTCATTTCAAAACCAAAGTTTCATTATTGAAAAGCAATGCATTTGGTTTCAATGCCTGGAGATCCTGTATTGTTTCATGACCTGTACAGTGTTTTATTTTTTTATAGAAAGAGCCTTACATAGATTAAAAGCTTTTTTGTGGTGAGCATTAGTAACTTTGATTATATTATTATTGTTATTTTATAGATATTGCTAAAGTTTTACCAAAATGGACAGCTGTATAGCACATGATATGACTTAGGAATACTTAAAATTT
Source organism: Timema bartmani (assembly GCA_902151455.1). NCBI lineage: Eukaryota > Metazoa > Arthropoda > Insecta > Phasmatodea > Timematidae > Timema > Timema bartmani. Next base: position 116,684 of record CABFWB010001246.1, read on the forward strand.
GATCTAGTGGTTTTTCTGTCAGATAAGATTGTATGAATATATAGTGGTTAGCATACGTTAAAATATGCTATAGGGATATCCACGATTGTTAAATGGTTGAATATATTACAAATTTAGTTGTTAAACATCCTGGTATTCTTAGAAGTAAAAGTATACATATGTGTTTGATTTTTTTAAAGTTCTAAAGTGAATTTTATGAAATTATTAAGCTTCTAACAGCAGCACAGTATTTTTACTAAAAAACCTATCCTCTCTTCAAGCGACGTTTCAAGTTTACATAACGGGTTAGAAATCCAATCAAAACACAATAAAACGACCGAGCAAAACTAATTTCAACTGTGGGCTGGGTGACTATTTCGGGTGAGGCCCCATTCTACTCCCCTTTCCTACTTACCCTCCCAAAACTCTTCTCCTCTTCATTAATCTACCCCTCCCTCTCATATCTCGCTTTTATCCCCCTCACTTGTTCCTATTTTGCGTTTTGCAATATTTCAATTGCCCCAAAAGCGCATTCCATGGGTAACTCAATCAGGTTAGTGAAAACTCGCAGAACTTTTGACCTTGAAATTTACCCTTTCCCCCCGCTTACAAAACCATCATTTCCAATTTAACACTCTCAATGGCTGCGAACACGAGCTTTGGAAATCACCCAATAAAATTTCCTCCCCCCCTACCACCTCCGACATCCATCCCTCCTCGCTATACTTCCCAAATCTCCTTCAAATTCAACCCATTTACACATATTTATTACGAGTAGGGTTATTTTTGTTTGGAAAATGATGTTAAAGGTAGAAAGCAAAACCCATTGTGGTTATCACAGCTATACGCTATTTTCAAGAGTGATAGAAAGGGTGTGTGTGTGTGTTAAAATCATTAATTCAATATACAGTTTATTTCACACAAAAAAAATCTGAGGTGCTAAATTATATTATATATCTGCGTTTTAAAATTTTTTTTACTGAAAGGAAAATAGCAAATAACTCTTAATTACAATGGGATGTTAAATTTTTGTAGTTGATAGATGTACATAAATTTAAAAAATAGCACAATCACAACGATGAACACAGGATATGAAGTATCAGGTTCCCAATAGAATGTGTTTCTTGTGACTTGGAAGTTGAGTTTCGAATATTGGTCAGGTCTAATGTGATTAATCATTATAGTTTTCCTCGTTTGTTCGGGTGCTCTTCAATAAATAACCTTTATCATCCTTACTGATAAATGAACAAACACTCTTTTGAGATTAATTAACAGAAATTGATGATATCAGCACACAACTTAAAAACTGAGCTCAACCTTGGACGTCACATGTGTTGCCATGATAAGCAGAATTAATAACACAGTATGAACAGAAATACACTTACCACGGGAGCTATAGAAAGCAGAGCTTATATATGATTGGTCAATTGGGAAGCGATCACAGATACACTTTTAACCAAATCTGCTTAGATTAATAGTAAACAACGCCACGATATTGATTTAGCTTACTAGCTAGGTGGAATTAAAGTTTTATTAAGTATTTGTGTAATAGATAAAATTGTTAGTTACAAATATTAAATTCTAGCACTAATTATAAGGTTTATATTTATAAGTAAAAAATACGTACACATTGAGTAAATATATTCAGTAAATTTAAGATAATTGCTTTATAAGTACTTTAACTTAAAATGTTAAAATCTCTATGTAAGGCCACTACACAATCAAAACATGTGTAACTCTATTTTGCAGATAGGCATGTACTGTAGTTTAGTAACGGCTATTAAATAAATTATAAAATACATTCATATTATTATAGATAATTTAATTTGTGAACTGCCATTTTAGTTTTTTTATTTATTTGTAATTAAAACCTTACTGTGTACAGTGCAACATAATTAATAAATCACTTGTTAAATTTATTTTTGTAAAAATTTAAATCTATTTTATAAAGATAAAATTATTTGTGTTCAACTTTCAGAAAAGTATTATTTTTTTAAACGAAGGACGAATTTGTATTTATTTTACTTTAACTACAAGGCACCCAATTATTTAAATAATAAACATTAAAAACGTTCTTTAAGTAAAATACATCTACCTAAATCAGAACTCGCCATGTTTTACCAAAGAAAACAAAGTTCTTAATTGGATTGTTAAAAAGTTTCATTCCAACCAAAATAGAAGCAATTTTTAAGAAAAATGTACTAATTTCACCTTAACTTTCCACGTATGGAATCAAAGAGTAATTATTTGCTTGTTTCTTAACTTATAAGGATAAGCATTAGAAAAATGAGAGAATAAAAGTCCCCCCCCCCCCATAAAAAAAAGTTAATCATAGCACATGCCTGGGAAAAATGAGCCACAGGCCATTTTAATATTTTAAGGGGAATTTTTTAACTGGGGTAAATTGAATTTAAAGATTCTCGAAAACTTTTTTTTAGCTCTAGGATCTGCTCGGGCTACACGCATTTAATTTTACTGATGGCGTAGTTAGTAGAAAGGTATAATTTAGAGGAAATATTCACGAGTAAGAGTCAAAAACCATTAATTAAAAATGCCCTAAGTATACCAAAACGAGATACAACTCTATCCTCCCGTATCCAGGAAACCAGACTATATTAGAATGACATTTATTCCACGTGCTCATTGTTATAGTTAATAACTTATTCTAACTGCACAAGTTTAATTGGGGAGTCTTAAAGGACGTTCACCTAAATTCACTTATAGGGAGTATTGTCAAAACACATTGCTAAAACAAGTTGGAAACCACGCCTCAAAGAACTTTAGCTCCAACCTCACTAAGAAGGACCACCTAAGACAATGGATATATACTTTTGTAAACCTCACTTTACAAATGTGATTCTTAAGGTTTAATGAAAAATAAAAATACTCTTTTTGTCATCACCTTATGATGGAAAATATTTTCCAATATTCTTTTTTTTATAGACCGGGG